>SZWC01014235.1:9016-31894 GCA_023375785.1 Penium margaritaceum | reverse complement strand
GCACTGGGGACACAGCAGGTGACGCAGGCGTGAGGAGGAAGGGAGTGGCTGACAACACAGGTGATGCAGGCAGGAGAGGCGGCGTAGGCAACGCAGGTGGTATGGACATCACAGGCGAGCCAGCTGGGGAGCCAGCTGGCGGGTGGGATGGACGAGCAGCGCCCAGGGTGACTGGGACAGCAGCATCAGCCAGCCCACCCCCCCCCCCTCCCCCGCGCGACGGACCACACCACACCCGGGGGAATGCGGCTGCGGGGTCCCACCGATGGGTAGGTCAAAAAAGGAGAGACGCTAAAAAACAACGCATCTCGAGACTGACTGCGACACCGACTGGGATCCCAGAAACTCCAGGCCTTGGAGCAAGAAGCTACATCCACAAATGCGCAAACGTGACCGCAAGGGCAGAACTTCGATCCCTGCTATCCTGGTATAAACGAAAGGCAGGCAAGCGATCCCTAAACACGCGTGAGCCGGAGATCGGCACGAAGCCCATACCACAATTGGTACGGGGTGTGTGTGTTAGGGAGGGGGTCGTGAGGGATCCGATTCCAGACCCATGTCACGTAGGCCATGTCCTCAAAAGCGAATGCATCTGGCATGCCGGTGTCCACCCGCATCCAGCAAACCGCATCCTCCTTGGTGTGGTTCCACTGCTCAGATACGCCATTCTGCTGGGGTGTGGCGCGGGTGGAGGGGTTGTGAAACACCCTTACTTTGGCAAATTACCGGTCCAGGTCGTCCATGAACTCACCACCCCGATCGGAGCAGAAGTTTTGGAGGGTATGGCCGGACTGGTGTTCGGCCATAATGAGCCACGTGCACACAGCAAGTGCAGCGTCGCGTTTCAGGCAGAGACTGACGATCCACCGCATGCGGGTGATGTCGTCCGAGATCGTCAGCACGTATCCCCACTGTCATCCTAGAACTCCATGGGGAGGGGTCTTAGGAGGTCAGAGTGGACCAACTCGAGGGCTTTTAGAGCCTGGGATTCGGACAGATGGTACGTGGCACGGTGCATCTTACCTTGGATGCACTGAAGATAGTCGGTTTTTAGGTGGCACCTCAAAGGACGCCGTGTTGAGACCGAGTGCAGGTTTTGTATAGATCAAGCCATCAACAGCATCCAGGTGGGCATGGTACAACCGTCTGTGCAGGAGGTGATGGTGCTCTGGAGACATTGTTTCTGTCACAAACACTCATGCAGCATGAGATTTAAGAGTGGGGGTCGACGTGGATTAGTCAGAGACGTGGTTCAAGTCTCTAACTGCTTTGCCACGGAGCACTACCTTAGCGGTAGCACAAACAGAGACAGTGATATCCTCACCAGTGAAAGGAATGCTAAGACATGCTAATACAACGGATAGCAACGGTCTAGAAAATGGGTCCCGACATGGGAGGCCGCCAACCGCTCTTGGTATTGCAACCAAGATAACATCTCACCCTCAAACGAGGGATCTACACTTTAGGTTCATTCAGTTTGCAACCTCACAAATTCCGCATGAAGGTCTTTCGTGTCCATCCTTGGCTGGACACTCTGTGAGGAGTCTCAAAGGCAAGAACAGTAAATGGATGCATGTAGGGTATAGGCTTTTGTACTTACTGAGCTTTGCTAATGCTTCTGCTTGCAATGGCTCCATAGGAGCTAACGTCAGCCTACAGTCTTACTTGGCGCGTCCTAAGACCGCAAAGTGTCATCCTTAAGGCAGGCTCTAGCAACCTTCCTAGAAGCTTCTTGTCCCATTCTGGGCCCCAAAGAAAAATGCGGTCGTCGCGGGGTTTGAGCCCGCAACCCATGAGCTTCGGCGCCTGTCCCACCTAGGCCACAATGTTGTGTTTCCTATGATGATCTCCAAGGGACATATCCATTGTGGACAGTGCATTCCTGGCCTATCTCAGTTGAGACCAAGGGGACATACTCCATACAACACTTCATGCGTTGTCTTTCCGTACAACTAGCCAGATAGCAAGTGGACAAGGTGCATACCATTCAACAAATCTCTTCCTTGCACCTCTGTCCATCTGTTGCTCACAGGGCTACATCAATGCCTGAGGGCTCACCTTTCCTCTGCCACACTCCTCATGCCGAATCCACGAATGCCTGCATAGTGCAAGTCGCTCTCCAGCAGCTTAGTCATGCATTCAGCAAGCATGCTCTTGGTTCCGTAGTGCTGCAAATACACCACGTTCTTCATGACCAGGTCACGTGAGTAGTGGTAACGTATGTCGATGTGCTTCGTTCGCTGAGAGATGATCTCATCTTCAGCCATCCACATGGTGCTCATGTTATCCACATGTACGACTGTGGCATCCTTCTTTGGTA
Organism: Penium margaritaceum; assembly: GCA_023375785.1. Taxonomy (NCBI): domain Eukaryota; kingdom Viridiplantae; phylum Streptophyta; class Zygnematophyceae; order Desmidiales; family Peniaceae; genus Penium; species Penium margaritaceum. Next base: position 29,574 of record SZWC01014235.1, on the reverse strand, counting down.
CTGTCATTTTGCCAAGCAGTCTGCACAGCCACTGAGTCTCCTTGCACAACTCAGAGAGAGAAACGTACTGTGCCTCAGCTGTGGACACGAAAACATGATCCTGCTTCCTCCTGGCCCATGAGATGGCAGCGCCATTCAAGATGCACACGTATCCAGAGGTGGATTTCCGGTTGTCAACATTTCCTCCCCAATCAGCGTCAGGATAGCACTTCAGGCAAAGGGGGTGCGTAACTTCTTGGCCTCCAAGGTCGAGGTCCATGTGACGTGTCTTATGTAGGTAGCGCAAGATGCGCTTGACTGCCTGCCAATGTTTTGGCCCTGGGTTGGCCACGAACCTGCTCACTTGTCCCAGAGCATAGCAGATGTCCGAACGAGTACCTACTATGGCGTACATGATGCTATCCACGACGGAGTGGCAGGAGATGTCTTGCATCTTCCTTTGTTCTGCTTCATTGCTTGGCGACATTGAGACGTTCAGTTTTTCACCGGTCGTCATTGGGGTGCCAACGGGCTTGCAGTCTTCCATGTGGTAGCGCTTTAGTACCTCACCAATGTATTTGGTTTGGTTGAGTTTAATGGTGCATGCTGCTCGGTTGTGGTGGTTGGCAATACCGAGGTAGTACTCGAGAGGATCCATGTCCTTCACTTTGAATCTTTTGCTGAGGTCAGACTTCAGCTCATCCAGCAGCTTGACCGAAGAAGAGGAGATGATCAGATCGTCCACAGTGCAACGAGCATCAGCCCAATCCCATCATCGCCCATGTACATGCTCGGGTCAAAAGGCAATGCGCGAAGGAGAGACCGGTCATGAAACTGTCCGACTCTGTCTACCATATCCTTGGGGCCTGTTTCAATCCATAGAGCACTTTCACCAACTTCCACACCATCCCCTTGGGAGCTTTGACTCATTTGGGTACCTCCATCAGTTCTTCCTTGTCGAGCTTCCCATAAAGGAAAGTTGTCGTGATGTCCATGTGGTGTATCTCCGAGTTCTTTGCGGCTGAGATGGCAAGGAGAGAGCGGATGGAGGCAAAGGTCACAATGGGCGGGAACGTCTCGTTGTACTCAGAGCCCAGGCGTTGAGAAAACCCCTTTTTGACTACCCTTGCCTTGAACTTTTCGATTTTGCTATCTTGCTTCTTCTTCACTCATAGGACCCACTTGGATCCCACCACATGGGCCTTGTCGGGTCTATCCACCAGCACCCACGTGCCGGTCTCGGCAATGGACGCAAGCTTGTTGTCCACTACCTCCTTCCACTTGGCCGTAACTCCGCCACTATGGATGGCTCTCCCTGAGCCATGCATGACCAGGTAAGGCCATTCCAATCGTCCTCATAACGCAAAGGTGTTTTCTTTGGTCGTAAACTATACCGGGATGCTGGTGGGGCTTCTTGCTTTGCTGTTGGTGCTACCACAGGTGGTGGTGTGTCGTTGTCATCGTCGTCGTCAGAAGATTCATCAGACTCCAAGTCATACTCAGAAGCCATGGACGCCTCGGTATCTGCATCCATGTCAAATGTTGCGTCATCCTGTGCAGCTGCTCTCCCATTCCCACCACCTGCTGGCAAAGCAAACCAGTTGTTGGGTACTTGGTCTCCGGACTCAAGCAAAACTATCCACTCTCCGGCCTTGGGAGCGAGGATTGGGTCCTGCAACTCTCCCTTTCCAAGGGTGTGTTTGTCATAATCAACATCGTGCCTCCTCACAAGCTTGCCTGCTGCCTGGTCCCAAAGCCGATAGGCTTTGTGTGACATGTCGTACCTAACCATGACGTCTTTTTTTTAACGTGCCTCCAGCTTGCCTCCACCTTCTCCCGAATGGATCTTCACCCATATAGTTGACCCGAACACCTTCAAATGAGAGGCTTTGGGTTTCTTTTCCGGCCATGCTTCTTGTGGGGTATTCAGTTTCTTTTCCTACTCCTTTCCACGCTTCCGGAAGGCAGTTTCTCGTGTGAGGTTCAGGAGGTAGCAGGCCGTTGTTACAGCTTCAGCCCAAAAGCAAGGTGGGAGCTTGGTGTCGAAGAGCATGCTTTGTACCATGCCATGTAGGGTCTAGTTCCTCCTCTGGGCCATGTCATTGCTTTGGGGATTGTAAGAGGTGGTTTTCTCGTGGCAGATGCCATAATGATTGATCCAAGGCTTGCATGCCTTGTACTCACCTCCGTTGTCACTTCGGAGCGTCTTCACCTTCTTGGACGTTTGTCCCTCTACCATGGCGACGAACTTTAGGAGCTTCTCCTTGACCTCTTCCTTTGTTTTGAGGAAGTAGATCCACAACTTGCGGTTGTGGTCTTTGATGAAGGTCAGGAAGTACTTGCTTCCTCCATTAGACGTCATACAAAAGGGTCCACACACGTCAGTATGGATCAGGTCCAAGACAATCTCCGCTCGTTGACCTCCTCTCCCAAACGGCTTCTTCTTTGCCTTTGCTTGGAGGCATTGTTCACACAACGTACACCTTTCTCCATGCTTTATGGTGTAACTTTCCATTCCACAAACTACCTCTTGCTCCTACATCTTCTGTAGTGTGCTATTAGCCACGTGGTCAAATCATTAGTGTCACAGCTCAGCGTCAGTGTCCTTGGTTGATGTGGCAGTCGCAGCGGTCGCCGGCGGTGCATCCTTTGGCTTTGATGCCACTTTATTGGTGGCACATGCCAGTATTTCATCCGATGCCTTGGTGACTTTGGTTTGAAGCACGTAGAGGTCGTTGACTCTTGGATCTTGAAGCATGAGGTCGTCTTTGATGTACAAGGTTTTGATGTCCTCATTTTTTCGGGACACGGTTTCCTTGTTGGTGAACACCACAGTCATGTTGATATTGGTGATTTGTGAGACCGACAGCAGTTTTACGGCGAAGGAGGGCATGTACACTACCTTTTGAAGATCGATCTCCTTCTCAGCATCATTTGCATTGAACGTGATCACCTTGTCCCCTTTGTCCATGACTTGGACAACACCGACGTTTACACATTTGACGTGCATGTCAGATCTGGCCATGGAGACCAATCCACCCTTCTCTTTTGAGGAGTGGTGGTTGATTCCCAAGACAAGGGCGAATGCCCCGGTCCTAAGGAGCGCTGCCCCCTTGATGGGCAATCCTTCAGCCATCATGTTTGTGAGCTCCTTCTTCTCTATCCCACCTTTGTTCCCGCCTTCTTTCCTAGGACTACGGTAGTCCTTAGCCCAGTGTCCAGCTTTGCCACAGTTGTGACAATTGCCGGGTTTCTTGGAACTCTTCCCGCCACCATTGCCTTTCCCTCCACCACCACCACTTCCGCTGTTGCCGTGATTGGAGTGAGAGCTTGTACCTTGTCCACCAAAGCAAGAGGTATAGGCTGAGATGTTTGCCTCACTACCACTGCATCGCATGGACTCGTTGTGGACGTGTTCAGTGACAACCTCATACGTCAGATCTGCCTCCTTCCAACCACCGAATACGGTGATCAAGGACCTCCAGCTTTCCGGCTGCACCATTAGAAGGATCATGGCACGCATGTTGGATTCGAGATTACGTTCCATTTGCTGGACTTCTTACAAGAAATGCGGATATCGATTCTTCTTCGCTCACCCTCATCAACATCAACCATTGGAAGATGAAGAGTTGGTTTGTAACGGCGTTTGATTGATGCGCGTGTGAAATTTTTACGTAGGCTTTGTCAACCAACGTGCATCCTGTGATGTGGGAGTGTTGAGTCTCGTTTATGGACGTCACAAGTATGGCGAGAGCTATGTTGTTCTTTACTCTCCATGCTACGGTCAGCCACATGCGTGGTCACTGTCGCATCGGCGGGTGCTGTCTCGGTCCCCTTTAGGATGTCGAGGTAGCCACGCACGTTCATGACAATCTCAAACTGCCATTTCCATATGGGAAAGCCTTTTCCCATTAATTTAGACATATCCGCCTCAAGGCGGGCTTGAGTCGGATCCGCCATTTTTAGCGGTTGCTCGTCTTCTCTGCTTCAGTGCTACTCTGATTCGTTGAGGCCAATGAGGCTGATGAGGCTGATAACTGCGACCGTTATCAAAGGTGTAGTTGGTTCCGTTGCATACCCCTCCTGCCAATGATTGCCCAAGGCAATGGAGCTGTCATGAGGAAACGGACTCGGGGTCGTACCACCTTCGAAAGGGATAGAGCTTTATCCCGTTGGGGCTTGAGGGTCTGTCCATGTTGGACAAGAGTCCAACATGGACAGAGCTATTCCTTGTCCCCTATTCCACCACATGTGTGCACCCTACTTGAAGAAGTTGATGGAGCCGATGGAGCATATTCGAGCAGTCCGATCTTCGTGTCCCTCTTGTACCTGTGTGTCCTGCAAGACCACGTGCGAGTTGGTCTTGGAATCGTGCTTTAGAACCATAAGTGTGGGCCATAACCCTTTGTCAATGCATCGGAGAGCAACGGTCTAGAAAACAGGTCCTCACATGGGAGGCCGCCAACCGCTCTTGGTATTGCAACCAAGATAACATATCACCCGCAAACAAGGAATCCACACTTTAGGTTCATTTGGTTTGCAACCTCACGAAGTCCGCATGAAGGTCTTTAGTGTCCATCCTTGGTTGGACACTCTGTGAGGAGTCTCAAAGGCAAGAACTGTAAATGGCTGCATGCGAGGTATAGGCTTTTGTACTTGGAGAGATTTGCTAATGTTTCTTCTTGAAGTTGCTCCACAAGAGCCAACCTCGGCCTACATTCCTACTTGGTGCGTCCTAAGACCGCCAACTGTCATCCTTAAGGCAGGCTCTAGTAAGATTCCTAGAAGCTTCCTGACCCATTATTGGCCACAAAGAAAAATGCGGTCGTCGCGGAGTTTGAGCCCGCAAACCATGAACTCCGGTGCCTGTCCCAACTAGGCCACAACGTTGTATTTCATATGATGATCTCCAGGGGACATGCTTATTATAGGCAGTGCATTCCTGGCCTATCTCAGAACAAACCAAGGGGAAATACTCCATAGAGCAGTGCATGCCTTGACTTTCCGTGCAACCAGCCAGCGAACCAGTGGACAAGGTGCATACCATTCAACAAGACACATCCACGTGTACGCATATCCAGACAGTAGGTTGAGTTCTAGATCAGGCACATACAGCACGTTCGAGATATAAAATGGCCCTGATGGCCCATGAGACTATACCACACCCTCACCCTGGACAGGTACCTCATGTCTTGCAGCTATTTTCACAGACTACACAGAGCCAACAGGACCAAGTACAACAAAGTCACAGTGAGGACATGTCATGTGATGGGTTGCACATGAATCTAGGATCCAGGTCGCATCCGTCACACGCTCTGGTGAGGTGACAGAACAGTTGCCCACAGTGTTGGGAGTGGAAAAGGGTTGTTCAGCAGATGACTGCGGGGCTACAAAGACGACGCGTGCTCGTGACTTATAAAGCCATGACAGGTCATCATGCTCTGTGCAGACAGTGGCAAAGGTAGCAGATAGACCAGCATCATCACGAGCAACGAACGAATCCACAGACTGAACAGCGCATTGTGCTCCACCGCCGTCATCCCGACTACAAGGCACGGACCCGACAAACCCGATAGTGGAACCCCTTGGCTAAACCAATACACTTGGAGCAAGAAAGTGCCTTTGCACTTTCTTCTTCCCAATTCTTTCCTACTTTGGATAAAATTTCATTCTACACTCTCAGTCAATTTACTCAACAAAAATTCCATGCCTCCTATCTGAAAAATCCTCATCGCTTTTCTTCTCAGTAGACTATGAAAAAATATTCCAACAGCTTCATTTGAAAAAATGACACCTCTTTTTAATATTCCCTTCTCAGAACTTAAACTGCCCCACAATGACATCAACCTGAAATCATCTCTCACCCGACATGTTTCAATCTGCTTACATGCCCAAAATCACCTTGTTTAGGGCATCCTTGCATGGGTGAGAATCATCACTCCCAAAGTTAGTACACATTGTCCATTCCTTACAATCAACATCATTGACCTCACAAGGCTTCCACTTTTCTATTCCTTTCCATTTCCCTGCTAGAAATCATTCACAAATCACATGAAGTACTTCCCTCCCTTTGGCTTCATGTCACTCCCCTATGTGGACAACACATGGGTCATCACCAAGCTCTCATGCCTACATTCGCAAGTAATAATCTTACCAACGTTAAAACTCCTTAGGAGTCACATCCCCACTCCAAACATTTTACTTCCCCATCGCTAAGAATCTCAAAAATCTAATCCCATTTACTCATATCCCAAGACTTTCAACCTTTCTTGGCCTATGAGTAACTTGAAACCCTTGATCACCAAACCTTAGGATGGCCCTCGTAATCCTGTTTTCTTTCTCACCTCCATTGAGAATGGAGTAATCCACCACAAAAAAATCCATGAATTCATTTTGGTGGAAATGTTTTGAGATTTTATCACCCTTTCATACCATTTGTGCTTTATTAAACATGGATGTGACCATACATCCAAAAAATTCCCAATACATCTGTTGTATCTGTTGTGTACCAGACGTACACGAGTCCCTTATCTTTCCGAGTGGGCATTTCTGTCATTACACTAATATCCCACCGCATGTCGAGACCTCGATTTTCACTCTGACGGTCAAGGGCAATTTGACCAACTGCCCTCACCATCTGACAAACAATCTCGCATCCTCTCACAACTCCGACCACTTTCAAGAATCCATGACATACTTGTCACAACCTTTCGGTCGACTTCTTGACGCAACGAGACATGTCTAGATTTATACAGGTACATCTTGCATCATCCCTGTCGATTCTCAAAGCCCCTCCATTTCTCGGCGGAGCTTCTCGAATCCGACCACTCACGACATGACTCCAGACGCGGCGCTCACCAATTTACCCAACGACCCCGACTATGCTTTACTCGCAGCTTGACACTTGTACATATACGTTTGATCATTACAATATTTGTTATCGAAGTAAGCTTACCTCTAGTTATGAATTTGTCAAGTTTCCTAGATTCTCAAACATGTTGTGCCTTCCAACTTTTACCTCTTCACCATCTGTTTTCCGTTCGGCATAAAACTTGGTATCAAAGCGCAACGGTGCTGGAGTGCCATCCGACTACTTTACCCATCCGGAGGACTACCTTGTACAAGCCGTCAGTGCATCCTACACATCAAGATTTCCTAGACTTTGGGACTACAACGTGAAGTGAGCGAGTGCACCCGACGACCAGTAGCCATGACGACTTCGGCGATGGAGGAGCAGAAAGTGCCCATGTACATGAACCATGAAGCGGCAGCAAAATCTGGTGTGGCAAGCTATGCGGTAGCTGGATCAACCTCTACGGCTCCGACAACCAATCCGGTCGTGGATCCAACAGCAGTAAACCAGCCACCCTTACCGACAACCTCGACGACGACAACAGGAACAACAGGTGGCACCGGAAGACAGGCGTGGATCAACGAGGAATTGGCAAACTTTACCTCCGCGCTCGAGGGGATCAACAGCCATCTGCTCCAACAACTCAACGTCATGATGGAGGCTCTTCGCAATGCACGTACACGACATGAAGTGCTCGTCGAGAGAAATACCCAACTCTCGAGAAAATCCAAGATCCGACTGGCCCCTCCAAAACTGTTCAATCCTGCAAATTCTAAGGGACCAACTATTTGGATGTGGCTGATGAGTCTAGAGGTGTACTTCCTTGCTGCGAGGGTCAACAATGAATGAAAGAAGATTGACCTCGCAGCCGTTCTTTTCCGTGGCATTGCACTAAGTTGGTGGTTTGATCTAGCAACCATTGAACAAAAGCAGGTTATCGGCGTGACCTCATCAACGTCCAATGGCGTACATCTCATATCGCCAACCACAGGCGTTCTATCCTTGGAGCAGATCAGCCCGCAATGGCAAGTCGCGCTGATGCCCCCAACCGACTAGAACAAGCTCTCGCGCGTAATGCTTGCATGATTTGGATGACTGAACGAGAAACCTGATGCTTGGTACAATCTCCAATGTCTCCATCAGCAGTAAAGCGTGGTAGAGTACTCGTAAAGATTCTGTGAGATCATCACTGGCACAGACATTGCCCTTGACAACCTCAGTTTTCACTACGACGGTGTCAAGCGAGATATCCGGCAAGCGATTGCCAATTTCAGCATCCAAAATGACTTACCACGGATGATTACAGCAGCAGGAAGAATTGACAGTGCCGACTACAATGCTCGGGTCCTGGAATCCTACTGCTAGTGACCTCCCAACCACAGTTTTTTTGGGAACAGAAAACATCAGTCGGGGAACTCCTCGACTCCGATGGAAGTGGACACTGTCGACCAGAGAGGTATGCGTACCTGCTACAGCTATAGAAAATTCATGCACATTTCTCGCAACTGCCAAAGCAAGTAGCAGGCCAAAAGGGGGGGGAAGTCGCTGAAAGTGAGTTGGGAAATGACTAAGGGTAGAAGTGAAAGGCGCGACTCTTGTCCCTAAGGAGCGATCTACGCCGAACGATCGGCCATCTAAATGGCCTACGACACCGTAGAGGGTTTCTGAGATCTCAAAGTTTGACGAGGGGTATGAGGACGACTAACCGGCAATACTACTAAAGTACAATCTTCAGGTTGCAAGAGTCGCAGAACGATATTGGCATTATTGGATGGAGGAGCTTCTCACACTTCTGTAAGCAATGACATGGTTCGCAAGTTGGATTTGTAGAGTGAACCAGGGACATTTGTGTTGAAATAGTATGCACCTTGTCCACTGCCTAGCTGGCTAGCCACACATACAGACAAGGCATGCACTGCTCTATAGAGTACGTCCCCTTGGTCTGTTCTGAGATGGGCCAGCAATGCACTGCCCATAATGGGTATGTCCCCTGTGGCTCACATCATAGGAACCATACCTTTTTGGCTTGGTTGAATAGGCACTGTAATCTCAAATGAGAGGTCGCGGGTTCAAACCCTGCGACGGCCACAATTTTCTTTGTGGCCCAAACTGGGACAGGAAGCTTCTAGGAAGCTTACTAGAGCCTGCCTTGAGGATGACACTTGGTGGTCTAAGGACGCGCCAAGGAGGACTGTAGGTTGAGGTTGGCTCCAATGGAGCCACTACAAGCAGAAGCTTTAGCAAAGCTCTACAAGTATAAAAGCATGTACCTTGCATGCATCTATTTACAGTTCTTGCCTTTGAGACCCCTCACAGAGTGTCCAACGAAAGGTAGACACTAAAGACCAACATGCGGACATCGTGAGGTTGCAAACCAAATGAACCTAAAGTATGGATCCCTCGTTTGAGGGTGATATGTTATCTTGGTTGCAATACCAAGAGCGGTTGGCGGCCTCCCATGTCGGGACCCGTTTTCTAGACTGTTGCTATCCGGCGCATTGACAAAGGGTTATGGGCCCACACTTCTGGTTCTATGGTACGCCCAAGACCGACTAGCGCGTGGTCTTGCAGGGCGCACAGGTACAACAGGGACACGACCATCGGACGGCTCCATCTGCTCCATCGGCTCCATCGGCTTCTTCAGATAGGGTGCGCGCACGTGGCGGACTAGGGGACGAGGAACAGCTCTGTCCATGTTGGACACGACCCTCGAGCCCCAACGGGATTAAGCTTTCCCCCTTTTTAGAAGGTGGTACGACCCCGAGTCCGTTCTCTCGCGACGACACCATCGCCTTAGGCAATCGTCGGCAGGAGGGGTATGCAACGGAATCAGCTGCACCTTTTGACAACGGTTGCAGTCAGCAGCCTCATCAGCCTCATCGGCCTCAACGAAGCAGAGTAGCAGCGAAGCAGAGAAGACAAGCAACCGCAAGAAATGGCGGATCCGACTCCAGCCCGTCTTGAGGCGGTTATGTCCAAATTCACAGGGACAGGTTTTCCCTTGTGGAAATGGCAGTTTGAGATTGTCATGAACATGCGTGGCTACCTCGACATCCTAAAAGGGACCAAGACAGCACCAGCCGATGCGACCTTGATGACGCATGCGGTTGACCTCGCAGCATGGACGATGAAGAACAACATGGCTCTCGCCATTCTTGTAACGTCCATCAACGAGACTCAACACTCCCACATCACAGGATGCACGCTGGCTGCCGAGGCCTACAAAAAACTTTCACGTGTGCATCAATCGAATGCCCTAGCAAACCGACTCTTCATCTTCCAACGGTTGATGTCGATGAGGGTGAGCGAAGGAGAATCGATACCCGCATTTTTGCAGTCGTTCGACAACGTGCTGCAGGAGGTCCAGCAAATGGAATGGCATCTCGACTCCAACATGCGTGCCATGATCCTTCTAATGGCGCTGCCGGAAAGCTGGGGGTCCTTGATCATCGTATTTGGCGGTTGGAAAGAGGCAGATCTGACGTACGAGACTGTCGCCAAACACGTCCGCAACGAGTCCATGCAACGTAGTGGCCCTGAGGCAAACATCTCAGCCTATGCCTCTCGCTTCGGTGGACAAGGTGCAAGCCCTCGCTCCAGTCAAGGCAACAGCGGAAGAGGTAGCGATGGAGGGAAAGGCAACGGTGGCGGGAAGAGTTCCAAGAAGCCCGGCAACTGTCACAACTATGGCAAGGCTTGGCACTAGGCTAGGGACTGTCGTAGTCCCAAGAAAGAAGGCGGGAGCAAAGGTGGAAAGGAGGAGAAGGAGCTCACCAACATGATGGCTAGGGGGCTGCCCATGAAGGGCACAGCGATCCTTAGGCCTGGGGCATTCGCCCTTGACTCGGGCACCAACCACCACTCATCAAAAGAGAAGGTTGGATTTGTCTCCATGGCCGAATCTGTCATGCACATCAAGTGTGCAAACGGCGGCATCGTCCAAGCCATGGGCAAAGGGGACAAGGTGATCACGTTCAACGTGAACGGTGCGGAGAAGGCGGTCAACCTTCAAAAGGTGGTGTACATGCCTTCCTTCGCAGCCAACTTGCTGTCTGCCTCACAAATCACCGACAACAACATGACGGTGGTGTTTACCAACAAGGAAGCGGTTGCCCTAAAAAATGAGGACATCCAGATTTTGTACACCAAAGACAATCTCATGCTTCAAGTTCCAGGAGTCGATGGCCTCTACATGCTTCAAACCAATGTCACCAAGGTGTTGGATGAGGGACTCGCATGTGCCACCCAAGACACTGGCACCGGAGCCAAAGGATGCACCACCGGCGACCGCTGCGGCCGCCACATCAACCAAGGACACTGACGCTGAGCTGTGGCACCGGCAATTTGGCCATGTGGCCAACAGCACGCTGCAGAAGATGCAAGAGCAAGAGTTAGTCCGCGGAATGGAAGGGTGCACCATGAAGCATTGCAGAGGGTGTGCATTGTGTGAACCATGCCTCCAAGCGAAGGCAAACAAGAAGCCGTTTGGGAGAGGAGGTCAACGAGTGGATCACGTCTTGGAACTGATACACAGTGACGTGTGTGGACCCTTCCGCACACCGTCTAACGGAGGAAGCAAGTACTTCCTGACCTTCATTGACAACCACAGCCGCAAGTTGTGGATCTACTTCCTCAAAACAAAGGGAGAGGTCAAGGAGAAGCTCCTCGAGTTCGTCGCCATGGTGGAGCGGCAAACGTCCAAGAAGGTGAAGNAAGAAGCCGTTTGGGAGAGGAGGTCAACGAGTGGATCACGTCTTGGAACTGATACACAGTGACGTGTGTGGACCCTTCCGCACACCGTCTAACGGAGGAAGCAAGTACTTCCTGACCTTCATTGACAACCACAGCCGCAAGTTGTGGATCTACTTCCTCAAAACAAAGGGAGAGGTCAAGGAGAAGCTCCTTGAGTTCTTCGCCATGGTGGAGCGGCAAACGTCCAAGAAGGTAAAGATGCTCCGAAGTGACTACGGGGGTGAGTACGAGGCATGAAAACCTTGGCTCAAGCATCATGGCATCCGCCACAAGCAAACCACCCCTTACAACCCCCAAAGCAACGGTGTGGCCGAGAGGATGAACCAGACCCTACTCGGCATGGTGCAAAGCATGCTCTTCGACGCCAAGCTCCCACCTCGCTTTTGGGCAGAAGCAGCAACAACGGCCTGCTACCTCTTGAATCTCAAACCAGCAACCGCCTTGCGGAAGCGTGGAAAGGAGCAGGACAAGCAGCTGAAGACCCCACAAGAAGCATGGTCTGGAAAGAAACCCAGCACATCTCATCTAAAGGTGTTTGGGTCAAGTGCATGGGTGAAGATCCAGTCGGGAGAAGGAGGCGGCAAGCTGGACGCACGTTCCAAGAAGTGCGTCATTGTTGGGTACGACACATCACACAAAGCCTATGGGCTTTGGGACCAGGCAGCAGGGAAGCTCGTGAGGAGCCGCGATGTCGTGTTTGACGAATGCACCCTTGAAAAGGGAGAGCTGTTGGACCCGAACCTTGCTCCCAAAGCGGGAGAGTGGATCGTGTTGCTTGAATCCGGAGACCAAGCACCCGACAACTGGCTCACTTTGCCAGCAGGTGGTGGGAATGGGAGAGCAGCTGTGGAGGATGACGCAACATCTGACATGGACGCGGATACCGAGGCGTCCGGGGCTTCCGAGTCTGACTTGGAGTCTGATGACTCTTCTGACGACGACAACGATGACGACAAACCACCACCTGTGGAAGCACCAGCACCAAAGCAAGAAGCCGCACCACTACCCTGGCACAGTTTGCGACCAAAGAGAGCACCTTTGTGATATGAGGACGATTTGAATGGCCTTAGCTGGTCGTGCATGGCTCAGGGAGAGTCATCCACAATGGCGGAGGCGATGAATGGCCCAGATGCGGCCAAGTGGAAGGAGGCAGTGGACAGCGAGCTCGCGTCCATTGCCAAGAACGGCACGTGGGTGCTGGTGGATAGACCCGACAAGGCCCACGTGGTGGGATCCAAGTGGGTCCTCCGAGTCAAGAAGAAGCAAGACGGCAGCATCGAAAAGTTCAAGGCAAGGGTAGTGGCTAAGGGGTTCTCTCAACGCCCGGGCTCCGAGTACGATGAGACATTTGCGCCCGTCGTGACCTTTGCCTCCATCCGCTCTCTCCTTGGAATTGCAGCCGCAAAGAACCTGGAGATACACCAGATGGACGTAAAGACACCTTTTCTTTATGGGAAGCTCGACAAGGAAGTGCTGATGGAGGTGCCCGAAGGAGTCAAAGCTCCCAAGGGCAAAGTGTGCGGGTTGGTGAAAGCGTTGTATGGACTGAAACAGGCCCCAAGGATGTGGTACAAAGAGATGGACGGTTTCATGACCGGCCTCTCCTTTGCGCATTGCCAGAATGACCCTAGCATGTACGTGCGCGATGATGGGAGAGGGTTGATGCTGGTTTCATTGTATGTGGATAATCTGATCATCTGCTCGTCTTCGGTCGAGCTACTGGATGAGCTGAAGTCTGACCTCAGCAAAAGGTTCAAGATGAAGGACATGGGTCCTCTCGAGTACTACCTCGGGATTTCCATCCACCGCAACCAAGTAGCAGGCACCATTGAACTCAACCAGACCAAGTACATCGGTGAGGTACTGAAGCGCTACCACATGGAAGACTGCAAACCTGTCAGCACCCCAATGACGACCGACACAAAGTTGAAGACCTCCATGTCGCCAAGCAACAAAGCAGAACAAAAGGAGATGCAAGACATCCCCTACCAGTTCGCTGCGGGTAGAATCATGTACGCCATGATGGGGACTCGTCCGGACATCTACTATGCTGTGGGACAAGTGAGCAGATTTGTGGCCAACCCTAGGCCACAACATTGGCAGGCAGTCAAGCGCATCTTGCGCTACCTGCAGAAGACACGTCACATGGGCCTCGTCCTTGGAGGCCAAGAAGGAACGGATCCCCTTCGTATGAAGTGCTACACCGACGCTGATTGGGGAGGAAATCTTGACGACAAGAAGTCCACCGCTAGATACGTGTGCATCTTGAATGGCGATGCCATCTCATGGGCCAGCAAGAATCAGGATTATGTTTCCGTGTCAACGGCTGAGGCAGAGTACGTTGCTCTGCCTGAGGTGACTTAATGGCTGCACAGCGTGCTTGGCGAAATGACAGTGCCACAGAAGGACGCCACTGTCGTACACGTGGACAACATGAGTGCCATCTCGATGGCTGAAGACGAGATTACCTCCCGGCGAACGAAGCACATCGACATACGTTACCACTACTCACGTGACCTGGTCATGAAGAACGTGGTGGACTTGCAACACTGCGGAACGAAGAGCATGCTTGCTGAGTGCATGACCAAGCCGCTCGAGAGCGACTTGTACTATGCAAGCATTCATGGATTCGGCATGAGGAGTGCGGCAGAGGAAGGGTGAGCCCCAAGGCATTGATGGAGCCGAGCAAGGGACAGATGGAAAGAGGTGCAAGGGAGAGATTTGTTGAAATAGTATGCACCTTTTCCACTGCCTCGCTGGCTAGCCACACATACAGACAACGCATGCACTGCTCTATAGAGTACGTCCCCTTGGTCTGTTCTGAGATGGGCCAACAATGCACTGCCCATAATGGGTATGTCACCTGTGGCTCACATCATAGGAACCATACCTTTTTGGCTTGGTTGAATAGGCACCAGAGTCTCAAAACGAGAGGTCGCGGGTTCAAACCCTGCGACGGCCGCAATTTTCTTTGTGGCCCAAACTGGGACAGGAAGCTTCTAGGAAGCTTACCAGAGCCTGCCTTGAGGATGACACTTGGCGGTCTAAGGACGCGCCAAGGAGGACTGTAGGTTGAGGTTGGCTCCAGTGGAGCCACTACAAGCAGAAGCTTTAGCAAAGCTCTGCAAGTATAAAAGCCTGTACCTTGCATGCATCCATGTACAGTTCTTACCTTTGAGACCCCTCACGGAGTGTCCAACCAAAGGTAGACACCAAAGACCAACATGCGGACTTCGTGAGGTTGCAAACCAAACAAACCTCAAGTGTGGATCCCTCGTTCGAGGGTGATATGTTATCTTGGTTGCAATACCAAGAGCGGTTGGCGGCCTCCCATGTCGGGACCCGTTTTCTAGACCGTTGCTATCCGGCGCATTGACAATTTGATGGAAAAACTGTTGATGGAAGATTTCAAACACAAAGAATCCGAGAACCACTACGAATAGAAGTGGGTTATTTGCAAGATGTAACGGTCTGTAGGTCTTGTCCATTGAGTGACCCCAAAATCATTCTCAGACAAGATTTCCTGTACGGACACAATCCATAAGTTGACTGGAACGGTGATGACATGTACGTGGAAATGGATAGTGCCAAGCAACAACTTCCACCCGTGGGATGTAAGAAAACAGTGAAATTAGTAGAGACAGAAGTAGTAGAGAAAGCTGTGGTAGCCGAAAAGTGACAACCTGTGGAGCTGATTCCGCACAACGTGGCCAAACACTTTATACGGCGAGGAGCTCATCCATGGCTCGTGCATCTCGAGCCAATGGAGGAAGCGAAAGTGGCAGCAGCTGACTCACCAGCCTCATCGGCCTCTACGGCATCAACAAAGTTTACAATGATTCCCGGAGAGTTCGCACAAAAAATCTGAGAGTTTACGGGCGTCTTCCCCGACGAACTCCTAAGAACCCTACGACCACAACGCGACATCGACCATTGCATCAAGCTGAAACTAGGCAGCCGACCCACATTTTGAGGGACCTATTGGATGAGCGATCACAAGCTGGCCGAACTAAGAAGTAGCTCAACAAGATGCTTGGTCAAGGGTTCATTCGCCCATCCACGCCATCGTACGCCGTACCTCTACTGTTCGTGAAAAAAAAAAACACAACGAAATGCAGATGTGCGAACTATCTAGCGTTGAACAACGCTACCATCAAGAACATCTATCCTCTCCCCCAAGCCGATGAACTTTTACAACCAACTCCAAGGGGCTCAAATTTTCACCATTATTGACCTGCGTAGCGGCTGTCACCAGATCCGCGTCCAAACGCCAACATCAAGAAAATGGCATTCCACACTCGGTACGGACACTTTGAGTTCATGGTAATTCCATTTGGACTTAAAAACTCCCCACTGATGTTCATGGCGGTGATGAAAAATGTTTTCTGCCCGTACCTCAATAACTTTGTCGTGGTGTACCTTGACGACATCCTGGTGTACAGCCGCACCTCGGAGGAGCACGATGGACATCTTCAAAATTTTTAGAAAGAGAGGATGTTTTTGGAAAACTCTTGAAGTACGACTTTGGTCGCCGTTTGATGGATTTCTTTAATCACGTCATCAACGGCGGACGGATCACCATGGATCCGGAAAAAGTGGCAGCAGTCGCTGATTGGCCGACGCCGGCCAACGTTCGAGACGTTCAAGTTCTTCTTGGCTTCCGCAATTACTACCGGCGCTTTGTACGGGATTACGCCCGAGTGTCAGCGCCTCTCTCTGACCTTACACAAAAAGAAAATGAGTGGCGGTGGGGAGACAACGAACGAGAAGTATTCACCGTTTTGCGAAACACTCTGACCTCAACACTAGCCCTACGATTGCATTTTCCAAAGGCCCCATCCGGCAATCATCTTGCCTCTTTGATCCATGCTCACTAAGTATGCACATATGGCTCCTATTCTAGTGCATCATAATCCATCTCCTCTACTCAATTAGCATCAAAATCCACCGTGGCGTGGGCACAATCCAGCCTGTAGGTTTTTCCTTCTCGCTCACCACTTCCCTGGCCTTGGGGATGGCTGTTGCACTATGGAACAACTACCTACTCCAGTCTCCCTTCCTTGGCCTAACACAGTAGTTCTTGCTTGCCTGCAAGATGTTGCTCTTTCTGGAGGCACGCTCTGTCTGCTCAAATTCAACCACTCCAACCTCGACTGATGGCGAGCTTCAGCTCAGGAATTTCCCCACTCAGCCGCTATGCATACATCAGGAGGGTCAGATTTTGATTGCATTGCCCCAAGCTCATGTGTGTCAGTCTGATTTTTTGTTTCTGATTTTCTTCTTCGTTGAGGAGCCNCTGGCCTTGGGGATGGCTGTTGCACTATGGAACAACTACCTACTCCAGTCTCCCTTCCTTGGCCTAACACAGTAGTTCTTGCTTGCCTGCAAGATGTTGCTCTTTCTGGAGGCACGCTCTGTCTGCTCAAATTCAACCACTCCAACCTCGACTGATGGCGAGCTTCAGCTCAGGAATTTCCCCACTCAGCCGCTATGCATACATCAGGAGGGTCAGATTTTGATTGCATTGCCCCAAGCTCATGTGTGTCAGTCTGATTTTTTGTTTCTGATTTTTTTCTTCGTTGAGGAGCCTCTGAAGTACTGTTGGACAATCTGTTGACGGAAACCTGTGGATCAAGCATTGGCAGTTTGTTACTTCATCTTGTTGTCTTGCCACGTGCTGTCATATGCACACACATCTATTCCTATTGACAGCACCCTTGCCACATTTGGTATTCTTCCCTTGGTCAATATGCTGGGTGGCTCCTGGATGCTGGACTTAAGAGCCACTACCCACATGTCGCCATTTGGTTCTGTTTTTTTCTCATTTGGTCCCCCCAGGTTCAATCACTTCATGCATTCTAGCTCTGGCCAGATTCTTTTCACTCTGAGTGTTGGTTTTTTCTACCTTTCTTTGCCCCAGTGGTGGCCGGTTTCTGCCCAAATTCCAGTACCTGCCTTCGTTTTAGGTCAGTCTGCTATGGGACCTCTCTGGATGAGTAGTGCATGCGACTTGCATTTGCACCATTGTTCTCTGTCCCCCTTGTTGCACAGTCCTGTGTGGCTTCAAGTGTCCCAAATCATGTAGTGTGCTGGTGTTTGTGCCTGCTTCTCCTTCTGCTAGCTATGATCTTGTTCATTCCGTTTCTTTGATTTTTCCCACATATGTTGGTCTTTCTACCTCACCGTCTTCTTCATGTACACGGAAGCGATCACTAGGATACTTCCTTTGCAGCCAGCTTTTGGTCTTGATCTCTCTACCTTTCATCTCCTTGTTGGGGAGGCGTTGTTGTCGGGCAGCATCACGAAGTGGCATGCCACTATCGGCGCCAAACCCTCAGCGCCTGAACTCAGCACAGTCTGCAAAGCACGCAAGGCAGCTGATACGAAGCAGTGGGAAGCCACTATGCATGAGTATCTGAAGGCTCTTTAGTACCATACTTTCTATGACCTGGTCAATCCACTACCTGGGCGCAAGGGTGTCTCTGCCCGTTGGGTGCACTAGGGAAAGCTGAAGCATGACTGATAAGTTGAACTATACAAGACAAGCCTCATTTCGGAAGAGTTCTCACAAGCA
Source organism: Penium margaritaceum (assembly GCA_023375785.1). Taxonomy (NCBI): domain Eukaryota; kingdom Viridiplantae; phylum Streptophyta; class Zygnematophyceae; order Desmidiales; family Peniaceae; genus Penium; species Penium margaritaceum. The sequence continues at coordinate 11,416 of SZWC01014235.1, read as the reverse complement.
CCTGAAGTCAACTTCAACAAGACCTTTTACGTCATTGGGTCACTAGACTGCTGTAGGTACGCTCTTGAGCCTTGTTCCACATCGTGACTAGGAGATAGAGAAAACAAACGCGAATAACTCTTTGGAAAATAATTTGTACGAGGAAAATAACGTGGTACAGCTGGTCTGTTTCACAAATAGAAATGAGAAAGATGGGCGGCTTTGAAGGGCTCCTTATGATCTGAAGCGATTGCTACGCTGCCGAGACTAAGAGATCACCTCTATTCTGGAGGAGTAGGGGTCTAACGCAGCAGAGATAATCCCCCCTCTTTGATAGCACACAGCTTGCACACCTAAACACTATCCTTGTCTATATCAAGGACTTGCTTACTGCATTTCTCATTCCTACGTTTGTGGATGCAATGAAAATGTTATTCCATTCAACGTAAAAATTGAGGGACTTAGACCCCGAGTGGCTTCCTGGGCATGCAGCTCGATCAACATTGTTAGCACCATACTCTCCCAGTCAACCAATCTGTGTATTTACGTGGCCTTTGGGAGCCATTCACTTCATTTGTTGAGGGAATGCCCACCGCAATGATGCTGATGAGGCCCACCGGCCAGCATGTGCTGAAGTCACTGGATGTGTTGAAGCTGGGGGAGCTTGTGGACGTCACAGGCTATCTCCAAATCAGTGGTTCCCTTATAGACCTGGCCACAACCACGAGTGTTGACATTCCCTTAAAGAATCCGAGTGGATATCACATGGAGGCTGCACATTCAATGGGACCTTATGCTCTCCATAGCAATTGCCAGCCTATTCCATTATGTATAGCCGCCAATTGTTGTCACCTAGTACACTGATAGTTTTCATCGCTGGGAAGACAGCTGTCTCCTAAAAAAGTGGCAACGGGGGATGTGTGGAGTGAAGCTCCAATGAGGCTGCGTACGTCACACTTAACACACGTACGTGCTAGAGTGTCTGGCTCTATCAATTGTAATAGCACCTGTGTGTGCCCATCTCTTTCATACCCGTGCACTGTGACAATCAGAGCACCAAAGCCGTCTTTGAGCATGATGGCATGCATTACACATGCAAGAAGCTTATTGATCTGGAGCATCACTTTGTGCGCAAGGGTATTGCACCAGTGATGTCCAGACTGTCTGGGTCGATGCCCGGAAGCAGCATGTTGACTTCTTGATGAAAACGTTCAGCAGCAATGGCTTCAGGGCTGGTGTGCACGCTACAGACCCACTGTATGCTTGTGATGTGCCTAGGCGATGTGTTGCCTGCTCGTCTTCCATCCGTAAAATTGTACAGAACAATGATGTTGTCTGTCGTGTCTGTGGCTGTCCATCCTGTAGCTGAGTGTGCCATCTATGGGTCATAGAGGAGCTTTGTTTTTTTGGATTCACAGACATAAAGCCTTGAAGATAGCCTTGTTGCACACCAGCCGCCACCACGAAGGTGACTACTGGACATCCCGGCAGAATGAGTGGTGCACTCCTCCGTAGCACTGAGACATCATCTAGAGAGCAGAGTCACGACGAAGAGCCTTGATAGAGGAGGTTCTGCTGATGCGGCTGCCGGTGAGCACTGTGGAGGAGCAGCGGGTACTCGAACCATGTGGAGGGTTTGAGCATCAAACAACCATGGCAGAGCACCAGCATCATTCATGTTGACCTCCATTGTTTGCTACAAGGTTGCTATGAAACTATGCTGGATTCCAGCGGTGTGTTTTGAGGTGGGTGTGATGAGTTATCCTGGCTAGAATGCTGCGGGTGTTTTCCCTCGATCGTTTATGCATGGGCTTTGCAGTGGGTAACTCTCACATATGTGGTGAAACAGTTGACCTTACAATTGCAAGCAAGTCCGTTGCTTGTTTGACTATGTCACACACATTATTGCCATCCACGCCTTCTCTACTTCCAAAAAAGAAATGGGGGAAGACCAATTCACCTTTCCGACACTTTCTCGTACTCTGCCTCACTTCCCTTGTCCCCCTCTCCCCCCCCCCCCCCCCCCCCCCCCCACCAACTTGCACAATGTTAAGGTTTACTACCGGCCAACTCACTGTTAATGTTAGCGGCCAGTCTGTGGCCATTCACATTTAGGATGCCCTCTTGCCTTGCAGCATGGCCATACAACAATTTCATATCAATTCCATGACTTTTTGGTTTTTCTCGTGGTGGAGGCACCACCTCGGACACTTAAGGATGCCCTGGTATGTCCCCTAACATGCATGTGGGTTCTGGGGGAGTTGCATCACTCGTTCGGGGTGTTGATCCTTGGGAGCCACCATGCCGGATGATTCCGTGCATCCGTTCTAAGCCGCCCTCGGTATTTACCAAGTGGACGGCCCGACCCCCGTGTGGCCGTGTGGCCTCGGTGTGTGTGTGTGTGTGTGTGTGTGTGTGTTG
>SZWC01014234.1:2387-25735 GCA_023375785.1 Penium margaritaceum | reverse complement strand
ATATATCTATATCTATATCTATATCTATATCCATATCTATATCTATATCTATATCTATATCTATATCTATATCTTTATCTATATCTATATCTATATCTATATCTATATCTATATCTATATATATATCTATATCTATATCTATAACTATATCTATATCTTTGTCTATATCTATATCTATATCTATATCTATATCTATATTTATATCTATATCTATATCTCTATCTATATCTGTGCTTATATCTATATCTATATCTATTCATATATCTATATCTATATCTATATCTATATCCATATCTATATCTATATCTATATCTATATCTATATCTTTATCTATATCTATATCTATATCTATATCTATATATATATCTATATCTATATCTATATCTATATCTATATCCATATCTATATCTATATCTATATCTATATCTATATCTATATCTATATCTATATCTATATCTATATCTATATCTATATCTATATCTATATCTATATCTATATATATATCTATACCTATATCTATAACAATATCTATATGTTTGTCTTCATATATATATATATATATCTACATCTATATCTATATTTGTATCTTTATAAATACCTATATTTTTGTTATTTCACCTATAGTAATTTATTAATGTTTTTATATTTAAGTTTATATTAATGTATATCTATATATTTATATATTTGTTTTCATTTTCTATATATATATCAATATAGATATCTATATCCAAAATTAATAGCTATATCCATATCTTTATCCTTATCCATATGTATATTTGTCTTTTTACCTACATCTATGTATTCATCTATATCTCTTTAGAAAATGAACTCTATATCTATTTTTTTCCTATATGTTTTTTATGTATTTATCTACGTTGCTAGCCATATCGATATCTACATCTATGTCTACATCTATATCCACGTATTTATATATTTTAATATTTATTTCTATACTTATATCTATATCTATTTATGTATTCATATAATTTTTTCAGTTTAAATGATTGGTTATGTGTAATATTTTTACCCATATGCATATATCCATATGTATATATATATCCATATAATTTTCTATATTGTTATCTATGTCTATATCTACATCGATGTTATATCTTTATCCATCTCTATATTTATACGTATATGTATATGTACGTCTACATATATACCTGTATCTATATATATTTTGATGTCTACACCTATATCTATATCTATATACTTATGTAAATGCATATTAATACTTGTGTCGATCTATTTCTATGTTTATGTCTATGATTATGTATTTTTCTCTGTTTATTTCTACGTCTATGTCTATGTCTATGCCTATGTCTATGTCATTTTCTTTTCCATGTCTATATCCATGTCTATGTTTTTGTCTTTCCCTTTTTCGATGTCTATGTCTGTGTCTATGTCTCTGTTTCTGAATTTGTTGTGTTATTCCTTCAATGTCCCCTCACATTTCTACATTTTTGCACACAGCAACGCAGCAACAAAACAGGTAAAAAAAATCCCTACAGCGGCCATTAGAATCAACTGTCCGAAGACAGTCTAGGGCTGCCGGCTGCGGTCATGGCGCCGGCATCAGCCGGCCGGTACCCCAGCGGGGACACCAGTCTCGCGGGGAGGTGGGTGTCTTCGAGGGGCTGGGGTTTGGAACGGCCGGTGTCTTCCGGCCGTTCGCCCCCTCACAGCGCGTGTCCCCCGGTCCAGCGTTTTGCGGGACGGGGGACTCGCGAGACCTTGGATAACGACAGGTTGGGAAGTAAGGAGACTTCATGTGTAATTGTTTCCACAACGGGCGGTTTTGCGCGACGCCTTAGCCGACACGGTTTTGGTCGTGCGATGCCGCGGCGATCAGATTTGTCCTCGATTACATTACGTTCGGCATTCATTTCTTGAACCACCAGTACGGACTCGAGTTCTTGTCATATGGGTTCACCGCAATCGGAATTATACAAGTGGCAGCGATTCGCTAAGATCCTGTACGCGACGCCACCTGTCTATCGATGTTTTCGTCCGACGGTAATAGGGTACAGAAACTGTCGAACAACAGTTCCCGCCTTCGACATGGAGGATCTTGTCCGTAGAAGTCAAATCTATCGATGTAGAATGTATTGAAGGACAGTGGTCCCAGTTTAATGTACCGTAAACCCCTGCGCTCTAGAACTTTATTCAGTCAATCGTAAAATCCTCCCCCGCATGCCCATTTTTATCGCATTTTCATAACTGGATGGCGAAAATCGGGTTTCGTGCACGGTAAATTAGTCCGAAAGCCGCGAACAATTTCGTAAGTGAGTAGGCGGGAAACAGTAAATTGCTACACAACAGCATGCAACAAAAATACCTCGAGTCGCAAGTATCCTGTGAAATTAATTCAACGTGTAACCATTTTAAATACGAATTTAGAAGGTCAGACACCTGGTGATGAATGCGAGGTGACTGACCGAGATCCTGAGCGCTCCGGGTCAAGTAAGTCGACGCAGCATATCCCCGTTCTTCAACACCTGGAGTGCCACGGACGTACACGGAAAGTGTGGACACCGTCTTTGTGGAGGCGAAGAACCGACGTCTTTGATATTGATTTTGATTCTGTTCCTGGACGCGGGAGGCGGCTCGGTGAATTCATGGGCAAGCTCGCTACTGTTTTCTGGTTCGCCTTTTAGATTTTCCATAATCCAACGTCGAATCAATGCCAACATCTCTTGCAGGTTTTTTTCTATGCAATGAGGGTTCCCGCCGGATTGTGAGCTAACATGGAAGTTCACGAGATGTGGCGAGCGCTCAACAAACCACCAAAATCTTGCAATGGCCTTTGTGGGTTTTCGCATCATTTACACGGTCAATGAACGTTTCATCTTTCATCTACGCCGAATCGCACGGGTCATTCTCAACAAAAATTAGTCATTTCAACCAAGTATTCTGTCCTGAACCACGAAGAACTTTGATGAAACTCAACAACCTTAAAAGCAAGAGTAAAAATGTGTTTGGTGTTATCCGACAGCTCCAAAAGATGGATGAGAGTTTTCTTGAAATTATGACACGTGCATCCATATGAACGGTAATGTGCATGTTCTTATCAGTGAAAAGGCGACTCAACAGAAGCTGTTCGACCAGCTGGATGTCGAGAACCCGGGTACAAGTCTCTCGGTTGAGATTAATCTACATGAAAAATCAGTAAGCCATACTCTTTTAGCGAGAAAGGCTGTGTGCACATCACTGGGAACGGACGTCACTTCAATTCAACCGTCTGCTCTTTTGTGGTCGATGAATGAATATTGAAAAATCCAGCAAGAGATCTCGGCACAAAGCTCTCCCGTCGATTCTTCAAGATTCCAAGGCCAACTGCGTCTACATGGCATGTCTCCCAACATCTGGGAAACGTCGTATTTGTGTAGATCGCTGCGATCAAAAGACGTTGCTGTGATGAGGACGTTGGCCATAAACATTTGAATAAAAATCTGTTTTATCTAAGATGAAACTGAATCCACGGTAAATACTCTACAAACACATCAAATTCAATGCTTTGGAATTTCAAGGAATTCCGCTACATTGGACGTAGCGTTTGTCGAATCGCGCATGAATGCACGTGGCGATTATTAACTGCCCGGATTAAGCCACGCCTACAAGTTGGCCGGCTATTGATATCTTTCCATGAAACCAGGATGCATCGCCGTAATGTTTGAAAGATAAAACCCCGCGAGCATTGTGGAGGGACTTCGATCCCGCGTTTTCAAACCCGTCCCCGGTCTTACGAAAATCAACTAGAAATCACAAATCGAGCGGGAAGTGCCTCAAACCATAGAATCAAAATCAATATAAAAGGCGTCGGTTCTTCGCCTGAATTTTTAAGGAGACGGAGCCGGCAAGCTACGACTGGAAGGGAAACGCAAGAAAGCGACGCCAACGCATTTCAAACGCGGCGCCTAAGAGCGCGCCCGCTGGCGCCCTCACGTCATGGAATCGCATTCTAGGGTGGTGCCATTGGGGGTGAACCGACGCTTTGATTTTTCTTTTGATTCTATGTTGCCGCAAGGGCCGGTTAGCAGGAGACGACGCGATGACCGGGTCTGCGAGCGCTCTCAAATGCTTGTGAATGTGCCAAAACTCTGTCGTAGAATCGAAGGGGAAATCAATGGGTTACCACCGATTCATCATGCTTTAATCGTAGTGAAATCCTATGTGGCGGGGTTGCAAACGTCTCAGGAACATCCTGGAAAAAATCATAATCAAAGCTAAGACCCACTATAAAGATGTTCATTTTAAAACCTGTTCAAAGAACGGTTCCACAACATCGACTCAATAATCTACGGATAAGAAGAATTTTCAAACCAGTTTGAAATTGGTCAAATTGACACGTGTCTCTTGACATCACTCTATTCAGGAGGTGCGCAACGAGGGGGTGCCCCATTGGAGTAGGATTTGCGTTTGCAAAATCAGGACGTCCAACAGCCGATGTCGGAAGGGGTACACTTACAAAGATTACGGAGTTGGCAGCTAGGTCCCGCTGATTTGAGATGGTTCAATCTCGATGACAGAATCACAAAAGAATCATAATTTAGGCACAAAATTGATGAAAATTTAGATTCAATAGCAAAATCACAACACCTAATTATCCCCATTGTTGACTCAGAAAACCTAATTATACGACTAAATGGTGTACCCCCATAGTTGTAAGACATTTATGATCGAAGCAACTCGATACCCACCATGTCCAGAATTTAAGCTATCGGGCCCGCACCTACGACATACTCAGACCACTTTAATTCTGGCATCTCGTACACAGCGTGAGATAAAATTAAAATGGCATACCCGAGACCGGTGTTGTAGGAATGGTAAACCGCAAGGTGAAACGTTTACAACACTGTACCCATACACAAACTAGATTACTATTCACGCTCAACCAAATACTTCCTTCCTACGGAACACCGACGACAAGTACGTGGCACTCTGTCATACTTCTACAAACATAAGAGTACCCCCCTTCATAATGACGATTACATGGTTAACTACGTCAGAACTCAATGTCACCAGTCCAAGACCCGAACCTGTGGTAACATTTATAACATGATTTCATGATTCGTGAATGAACCGTACATTATTTGTTTAATGTCAACTAAAGATGAAAATTATGCACAATGTACCAAGTTTGTTTTTAAGAGGAACAATATGCACGCATTTCATTGCTAATTGTTTGGGTATGGGAATGCTGTGAGCAAACATAATATTCATATGTATCCATTTTCTTTTTTTAGTACGCCAGGTACTTTGTGCCCAATTTTCAACCTATGGGTATGCCAGCTTAACAGTGCAAGCAGTGCGGGTACTGGAGATATTTCGCCTGACATTTATGCTACTAAATCTTTGTTACTAGGGTAATGACCTTATATTCACAAAATTCTCAATATCCATTATTGTATTCAAGTTTCGCATATTAACCACGCCATCTCCAAAATTAAAAAATATTCGCTCTTTATTAACACTATATCCTGTGAGTGTTTAAAATACATGTTATATCAAAGTTAATGCACTATGTGGGCCTTGCATGCCATATACTGACAACATGCTTACATTGTCAGACCTGAAAGAAAATTCACAAACCCCCGTGTAGAAGGGTTTGCTAATTTTTTTAATAATTTGCGAGGGTTTTGGGTGGTAGGTCCAGAAAAATCCATGGATTGAAAGGGAAGTTGCAAGGCCCCGCAGCAGTAGGGAAAGTAAGAGACCGCTAACAAATAAATCCCTGAAAGCCCTAGTGTATTTTTGGGTAGGGTTTGAGAGAATTTTACATATATAAACGTGGGTTTACTTGTCCCAAATCATATCTAGTAAAGAAGTTTTTGCTCAATCACGATCGAGTGACTAGCCCTTTTCCCTTTTTTTATTTGCAAATCCTTCTTTGCTTATTTAGGGTTTAATTTTTGCACAAGCTCCACCCGTGCAAACCTAACAATCCATAAATCCCCGAATGGGAGTTTGCAAAATTAAACCAAAAACCTAAAATAGGATAATTTCCCCATCGTGATTCTCTGGAGGATAGGGGTGACACATCACCCATCTTGCTGTACTCAATGGGCAACTTCCGTCGCCCATCAGGCATGGCCATGAAAGAGGACATTAAGTTTTTTATCACTCGCTGGATACAACTTTAATATTTAAATCTACGGATATATGAGGTTTATGCTCATTCTCATGCGAATATATCAGCAAGTACGCCTCTTTGTAATTCACCTCTTTGGCACGAACTCCTACTATTTTTGCCTCACCTAGATTTTCCTAGGCAAAATCTACTAATCACCATATTATGCGTACATTTTCTCCACATCCTCGTTCCCCAATTTATGTGGATCGTATTTGAAATATGTAAGGGTAGAATTCACATGTACCCACATTTTGGAACAAAATAGCTAATATACCATTGCTGCACATAACATAATTCATATGAAAATTCCGGACAAAAACATTTATGTGAAAACTTCACACATGCAACAATGCATATGAAGACACTATACATAAAATAATTCATATGCCAACATTACATAGATGATACCTAAGGAACCGACAAATGCTAGAAAAATGTCTTGTTCCCGCCACATATCATGTAGCTTTGATGCATGACATGATTTTTTTCATTCACCGTGGATAAGTCGGATGCACCATTGCATTTCTTTCAATGTTAGGTCCGAAACACATGCCGTGATCCAGTATGAAAAAAGGGGTGTGCAGCTGGTTGATTTTGTTGCAAAGGCTGGGCTGATCGTTGCTTTTGTCACGCATGGTGGGCAGATGGTTGCTTTTTTTCTAAACCACGGGAGGATTGTTGCTTTTCTTCCGAAAGACGGGCGGAAAAGAATCACACTCCCTATTTATGGGTACGTGAGATATTTCACCCAATCGGTAAATGCCGGAATCCAGGACAACATAAGGAGTATTTTCCTAGTTTTTTTTGTTCTTGTACACATGGACAACTCAATCCTAGTCTTCACACTAAGGGTAGGCCTATTTTTATTCTTTTAGTTGTGTTGCATAAACAAAGTTTTGTTACTATAAGAAAACAACATCTACCAGAAATGACGTCTCTGGGGGAGGATACCTTGTTCATTGGGTTTTCTATAATATATTATATCACATCAAACCACAAGTAGCATCGAAGGCTAGGTCAAGGGTTTTCTTTTTTTCATCTGTGTGAGCAAGAGTAGGCATGCACAAAATGACATTAAGTAGCCACGCCCTCATATCATAATACTAAACATATTATAGCCCATCACTGATGAAAAATAATCCTTTACATTTCAATTTCAATAGACCACGAATTTTTCATTATTTTGGCTATCAATGTCATTTTAGAACCGTCCTTGAATGTAGAAGTTTGCATGGAAAACTAAGGAGGTTCACATGGGAGAAACATTTCCCGAGCGAGATAGAGGTTGAGGGGCACGTCTTGTAGCAAATTATTAAAACAAATAAATGCATGTTCTAAACTAAACAAAGTAGCTTAACAGTAATGAAGTATGAAATAACACTATAAAAGGGTGAAGAAATACAGGCTCAAATATTTCCATATAAATTCCAACAAGCAAGATACATAAAATTTTTCAATATCATAATGAACCGTCTGAGAAACGTTTAATAATATGATTTATTCTATGATTTATAAGGTCTCTAGCCCTTCCTTAATGCTAATATTCTTGACACACAACTAGGTGAGGCATGGAGAATATTGGTCAAATCTTTGATAAGGAAAACAAAATAAAGAACATGCATGCAAATAAAACAAGTAATGATAAACCAAGATTGCTTCGATAGTAGAATATCACTTTTGTATGTCGTCTAATTTGTTTTCGGTATTTACATCAAGCACATCTCAAAATTTTCATACTTTTGTACAGAATAGGATGTTAATACAAAAACTCATTTCTCTTTCAAATTACAAAAAAAAATTGAATTCAAATACACATTGGTGCTCCTTGATAAAGGCCTACCACCTATTACTCCACATACCATGGTGTTGTGCTTTAGGTTTCCCTCAAATCATAGAGATGTATGTACATGTTGTGTGGTGGGATCGTCCTAAAGAATCATTGGCACTACAACGGGAAATCGGATGATATTCCATGTATTTCTTTGTGGATTCCATGTATTTATTTGTGGATAGAACTCGCATGCAAAAGCACGGTGATCTAATTGTGGTACAAAATAGGTCTCTACCCCTTGGATTAGAATTGGCCATAACATACTACTTGGGTATTTATGTACCTAAACAAGTAATCTGGGTAACTCACGTATTATCCCAAACACAAATATCTGCCGGGTGAGGATTACCTCACTCACTGATTGGTCATTAGTTATCTATAGTTAAAGTGGATGGACCGTCCAGATCCATCCGATGACATCAACAGAGTAAGAAAATATCTTACAATATCCTTCTCTATGATGATACGTTGTTTAGTTGGTCACGTTCCGAGCATTCAACCAGTGGGACTTTACCTGCAGGTTGAACTGTCAATGCCAAACATTCCATTTAAAGGGCTTCTATCAACCTACCAACCCACTTGTAAACGAGGTTTGCTACATTGGCATTAGATCCAACGATCCTCTTGGGACAAGTTGCTTTGGCTGTTTGCTTCACTGGGTCTGGCCAGCCAGAACAGACAAATTTTGCACATCGCACATAAAACGGGGTCTGGCTCACACCATTACACTAGAAAACTTCATGTGAACTGTCTTAAAAAAACTCATCTGGCGCAACACTTTTGTACGCTGATGAGCAACGGGTTGAGCGCAATCCCAGCGAGACACTACGTGAAGTCACCATGGCATGCCTCGTTGTTGCTTTTCAGAGGCTTATTGGTCACTCGCAATAACAGAGTAACCTACCAGTAGAGAAAAGCCATTTAACCCTCCTCCACACGCGGCATTGCGGGGCTGTACCACCAAGCTTTTTATTTTTTCTTAATGTCCCCCAGGCTATTCCATGGCATCGGTTTGTGAGCTTTGAGTCCATCATTTGATTCTACAGCTTCGCTATGCAAAACAAGAGCCGTTGTTGAGTGCCATAATTTCTCCCCACGTTGACGCCCACTCGACACCAAGAGAGTCAAAAACAAGGATTTTGGTTTTTGAACGGTGTCGTGCCATGCATCTGCCGCGTACGCACGATTCAGAGGTGACTACCACCAACCACTTTTTCTACCCGCTGGTGAATTCTTGGTGGCGTTTGCCCACCAAGAAAACACAATGTAACTGCTGGCGCCGCTACTAACGTACGCAATGCTAGCATGGCCTGTAGTTGAGGAGGCTCTCCAGGCATCGCCAGTAATAGTGCACGCCTTGATATCGTTGCTTGCAGCAGTAAAGGCTACGTTGGCGACAATGGCAGGAGCACACGCTCTGTTGGTATGGCAAATAGCAGTAGAGGCTTTCCTGGCATTGCCAGCAGTAGCGTAGGCCTTGCTAGCATTGCTAGCAGCAATAGAGGCTACGTTAGCATTGCTAGTAGCATCGCACACTCTTCTAGCACTCTCATGAGCGAGAGAGGATCTCTTGGCATCGCCATCAATAGCGAACAATATACTGGCATGGCGAGAACTGGCACAGGCTCTACTAGTATCGCCATTTATAGTGCCCTGTTGGCATTGCCTACACCGCGAGAGGCTCTATTAGCATCACCAGTAGTAGCGCACGCTCTATTGTTGTTGCTAGCAACGCCAAAAGCTATAGTGGCATTGCTAGCACTAGTGCACACCTTACTGGTGTCGCGAGCTATAGCAGAGGCAATACTAGTATTGCGAGTAGTAGTGCATGCCAAACTGGCATTGCTAATAGCGGTGGAGAACTTGCTACCATCGTTAGTAGTTGTGCACGCCCTAATGGCATTCTCAGTAGTAGCAAAGGCTGTACTGGCATCACCCAAAGCAGCACACACTCTGTTGTAACTGCCAGCAGCTGTAGAGGCCTTGTTGGCAAGGTTAGAAATAGCGCATGCCCTACTAGTGCTACCGGTAGTGGCAGAGGCTCTACTAGCATTGACAACAGTAGTGCACACCTAGTTAGCATTGCTAACAGCGGCAAAGGCTGCGTTGGCATCGCCACCAACAGCGCACGTCCCATCAGTGCTGTGAGTAGCGACATATTCTCTACTGGCATCGGTAGCATGAGTACACTCCCTACTGGCATGGCCAGCAACAACGCATGTTTTGCTGGCATGGCAAGTAATAGTAGAGGCTCTTAGGGTTGCCAGTAGTAGCGCATGCCTGGCTTTCATGGCCACCCGTTGCAGAGGCTCTACAGACATCACTCGTCGTAGAGCATGCCCTCCTAGCACAACCAGCAGCGTCAAAGGCTCTATTGGTCATGCCAAGAGCAGCACATGCCCTGCTGGCTTTACATCATCGCCATCAATAGCGCATGCCTTGTTGGTGTTGCCTGCACCGCAAGAGGCTCTATTAGCATCGCCAGTAGTAACGCACGCCCTCCTACCATTACCAACAATGTTAGAGGCTATGCTGGAATTACCACCACTAGCGCACGCCTTACCGGCACTACTAGCAGTGGCAGAGGCTCTATTGGAATCGATAGCAAACATGCTCTGCTTGCATTTCCAGTTGCGGCATAGGCTACGCTGGCATTGCCAGAAGCAACGCATGCCGTAATGGCATGGCTGGTAGTGGTAGAGGTTCAAGGATTGCTCTACACTGGCATTACTACTAGTTGCTCGTGCTGTGCTAGCATTGCCAGTAATGAAATAGGCTGCGCCGACATCGCCAGCAGCTGCGCACGCCCTTTTGGCACGACCAGCAAGGGACAACCATACTAGACTAATCTAACATGAAAAATAACTTGAGAGTGTGCATCTGAGTTTCCCTCCCCATGAGCCCTAGCCACTGGCTCCTGGAGGCTCTAGAGGTGGATGGACGACAAGATTCTTGGCTCATTCAAAGACTTCAGGCACACTCATCAACACATCAATAGAAGATGCCTTGTTCATAGTGGGCTAGTAGTTTGTGAAGGTGTGTTAAGAACGACCCAACCTCCCGGCATTGGGATGGAATTTTTATGAGCACGGGCATGGACATACGGATTGGTCCAGCAATGGCTTTAGCCACATTGGCATGCCCAATCAATATAACCTATGATAATTTGTCAATCAGCAACGTACATCATGCTGATCTACTCGGGAGCAGCATGCTCCAGACTGTCACGCCCTGACGTAATGGTGTGCTACCTCTTCTTATGGAGGTGTAGAGCATCCAATGGTGTGTACTGCACCAGATTGTCTAGCAATAGCCTTTCTTGCTGGCTTTTTGGACGAAGACATAATCAATGCTGGTTTCTTAAGATCAACCTATGCCGCATTGTTTTGCTTGAGAGCAACGTCAGTTGCGTTAGCTCTTTGATCAGTCCCGAGAGCCATGATGGCTTCTTGACGTTGTCGGTCTGACAAGCTACAATGTGAACTCGGTGAGCTTGTTCAGCATGCCCAGGTTGCCAAACAACAACATGGGCTTTGTCGATAGTGCGAACGTTTTATAACAGCTCGCAACTACCAAACCTTCATAGTTGGCGTGTTGACCTCCATGAGCATATCAAGCCCAACGTTCCTCATCACCGGCTAACCTAAATAATATGCTACGGATGTGTTTACCATCTTATACTAGTTCCAGAACACAACTTTGTTTTCTTTAGACTATAGCTCAGTAAACTCTGGATCCATCTTAACGGGGTACTGGAAAACAACATTTTGTAAACACAGTTCTCGTCTTTTTTTAAGTTTCATCTCAAACACCTTGTGCGACTACAAGCCTACAAGGAATTTACTTGCTAAGAACTTCATGGATGAAGGCAGAAAATACCATCTCTACAGCAACCACTACTACAGACTAACCATATTGCCTAAAATAGGTAGTAAAAGGTATTTTATGCAAGCACCTGAATTCCCATTATTTCCTCTTCATACTTTTGGTCAATGACGATGAGCTCCAAACAAAGCAAGATCAGCGGTTCTGAGAGGAACCTCGGGAACCTAGATGTCGAACTAGATCATTCAAGCCATGGGCTAGACACATCTAAAGGGAATACATGGATGATAACAATGAGAACTCCCTAGCTAGTGTACAACCACAAGAAGTGGTAGCGTTCCCAGTTGGGTTAGCCAGATCATCTAATGGCCAAGCATCATGTTTTTGAACAGGGTAGGGACCAAGGATAATCAACGATCTAGGTCGTAGACCTGGAGAAACATGTCTTGCACACTACATGCCACACCATGGCACCCTAATGGTTAATCCTGATGATAATGGGGGACGTTATAATGTACAATATTACGGGCAAAATGTGCACCCTAAACAACTCTCCCTCATTAGAGATCATGGAATTATACCAGTAAAAGTGATAATTTTCTGCAATCCGACCCATCCATCCACGGTGCTCTACACATCAGAATTAATGGTTGACTCATGATCAGAGCATCCTCAACATATGTCAAGGGGTATGGTTTGAATACGTGTAGTGTTTGCACTAAGGCATAAGACTTACAAAGCATGTAGGAGAACACCGAAGCCATCTCAACAAGCCTGTCTAAATCACATCATCTTATAGACAGAAGTAATTTTGTTGGTCCATGTGCTCCCAGATAATGATCAACAATGCTTAGGTCAATAACGACAAGAAAATGGACCAGAGTTCATGTTGCTCATGCTAGTAGATTTGGACGTAGACGACAATGGCCAATGAGGTTCTAAGCTGTTGACATGTCCCACATGTAATTGTAAACCTTCCTTTATGTCTCAAGCAGTGCCATGAATTGACACAGTATTGTTCATGTACATTGTCTATCCTTTTGTCATCTAGCCTACATGTATGGAGAACACAACACACTCGGGGCATGTTATTGGTCAGCCATACGAGTTGCGATACATGCGGCCATATAACTTACTTCACAATATGTCAACTCACTTATCCGTGGCATCAAATACCCGTCATGTGCCTTGACTCCTCGTCAATCCTGTATTTTAGATGGATGCACATTTTTATCCAAGAAGACATCATCTTTTAACACCAAATTGACACGAAGCCTAACAGGAGGTCAATAGAGCCAATGCTAAGAATGTGTTTAAACACAGGCATGCTCTTTACTAGTCATAACACCTTAACATGCTTAATTTAAGCATACTAATACGTAGCACAAGAAGACATAGTTGGATCCTCATGTACGCTCTCTGTTTGACCCATGTCACAACACAAGAATGAGGGACATTGTTGAATATGTCATGGAATTTATTCATGGTCATATACACAATGACTTATGATACAAGAAGGCCAAACATCCTCTTTTCTTCACTATGAGGCTTTCTCCCATCATGATGTAGTCCACATTGGAGTATGATGGTCAATATGGTCAAAGCTCAACCATATTTGAAAGCATGGAGACATCATGATTGAAATGCGACAAGAAAGGTATGAACTCACATCTTGACACACGCCACCCATATCATAAAAGTTGATGTTGGACAAATCATGAACAGTAACATGTGTCAGGTGCTTCATGATCCTTGATCTCCATCGGAGGATTCTCACCATCATGGTTGTGTTTCAATGCTCGAAATGTACCAAGGATGCTCATGCTCACCAAGAACATGGCAAGGTGAAACCTAGCATGGCCGTACTACTTCCACATTGTTTGAAATGATACCTTTGTACACAATATCATCTATCCAACATCTAAATCATTATAGCTGGCGTTCAGCTAATATAGCTATAGATCTGAAACCACTCAAAGCCTTTCAATCTTCCATGAGCAATGTGAGCGTTGAAGTCATTCTCCTCATGAAATTCACTAAACCCAAATGTGTACTACTCGATTCCTTGCCAATATAGTCCGACAGTTGCTCATCTTTAGAGCACTGTGTGAATTTCATTGGGATATACATGACACCCTTATTCACTCATCAGCGACGGGTGAAGTGCCTGCATTACACACTAGAACCTGGTCGTAATCTGGTAATGTAGACATGTTTATGTGGTTACATAACAAATTCATGCTATAAAACCCAGTGAGATTCCCATTTTATGATGAAATTTTATCAAACTCATGGTGACATGGTCTATCCATGAGCACACTCTAGTGTTCACCGTTGGTTGTAAACCAGTTTTGTAGCTTCACTTATATCTAGTCAATTAGAGGGATGACATTTAGCACCAATAGGATGACTAAAATACGGGAGCTTTTTTTAAACCATCAATTTAGAAATGATGTAAGATTTTGGTGACGTCCTATTTAGTCCGCAAAATCTAAAGGAAAGAAGAAATAGGTAACCCTACTTTCTGCTGTATCCTTATGTCCTTAGAATTCGTGCCTATCTCATTCCTGACTCATCGGATTCTCGAGACTTGGTTGCGTTATTCAAAGATACAAGCTGACTTGACTAGGGCCGCATTTGGTTGTCAGAATTTTGTAGATTTATCTATGGTTGCCGCCACAATAATGGCGGTTTCTGGAGATGCGAACACATGTGGACACTTGCGAGCATGCCTCCTTCGCGCCCTGTTATGTGGAAAGGGAGGTCGATCATTTGCCGGTTCAACAATGTTGCAAATTTCATCTTTCATCTGTGCGGCACGCCTTATCACTAAAAACTATTTGATGAAATGCTTCAATGTCCAGGGGCCCCTTGGATTTGCAAGATGTATTATCGATGAAAGTCAATCATAGATGTCAAATGCGTTTTATTTAATCTAGCGGTCGAGATGAAGCACTCCATTTACGAGCAATGGAGCAATGCACTGAATTTTGAACATCCAAAAGTAAACACTTGAACCGAGGCGCACCCGCACCAGTGTTGTATCCCCCGTCTCGCACATTCCCCCCCCCCTCCACATGGTATTCGTGCTTGCTGCTCCCCCGCCTCTGGTCAGGCATAAGTGACGCTCCATCACTTGCACACACCACAAGCTCAATCATTCAGCGCTCTTACTACCTCCATTTGTGCCCCTTCGTCCACCATGGCTTCAACGTCCAACACGTCTTCCAATGCCTGGAGTCCGCTTCTTGGACTCCCCAACCTCTCACAAGCGTCATCATCCGCCGGCACCCAACCAAACGACCTCGCGCACAACTCACCGTGGTCCAAATTCCAACGCGAAGCGGAGGGCGCCCACAAAGCCGGAAATGCTAGCCGCTACAACACGCGGCCATTGGTTGGCGGGGACCGTGCTGTGTAAATCCGAGGCGCCCATGTGCCTTGGGCCCCATTGCCAGAGTGGTATGTGTAAGCTGGAATTGCCCTTATGCCGCCGCCGTCAACGCCCGCAGCTGTAGACTGTATTGTCGCCAAGCCCGCCATGGTCAATAACCCTGCTCTGACGTCGAAGCCGTATACCCCGAGCGTCTCCAACGGCACCACCATTGGCTCCGCCAATCAAGCACTAGGCAAGGGATTCTGGGCCCCCGAGTGTGATGTGGCGCTTGTCAAGTTGGCAGCTTACCACGTAGGCTTACTTCATGGCGTAACGGATGGATGACAAAGATGCACGACGCCATCATCGAGCCCTTTTCCAAAGAATTGCGGCTCGGCGAGAAGCTGTCTCGTACGTAAATACGAAGCCGCCTCACAAGTATTGGTACGCATTGGGAACTGGCCTATGGGTTGTTGGGACAAAGTGGAGGACCTCTCTTCGTTCTTGGCAGATTGAGCTTGCACCCAAGAAGTGGGAGGAAATTAAAATGGCCAATCCAGAACAGGCAAAGTTGGAGGGGAAAGTCTTGCCCTGGTACGACCACGCTAGAAGGTTGTTTTCCCCTGACAAGGCTCGCGATGACCATGTGTTGTCTATTGTAGAAGAAGACGGGGATGAGGACATTTATGGACAGGATAAGGAGGGGTTGTAGGAAGATGAAGAACGTAATGTGCGTTGCAAGTCGCACGTGGAGAGGTACATGACACAATTTGACGAGTTTGTGAAACATGCTTCCAAATTTCAATGCGTCATTAGCGAGGACATACCTACAATGACTTTCGCACAAGTTATTCGTTTGGTGTCCTTGGACCCTACCATTCACATCGACAACAAGCTTGTCGTCTTGGATGCATTCAAGAAGGACTTGAAACTTTGTGAGGACTTTGTGCATTCAATTGGGCCACTCCGTGAGAGTGTGCTTTGCCATGTGCTCAAGGGTGATCCAAGCGAACCACCGGAGCCCATCGCTACAGGTGCTCATACAAGGAGGAAGCTGGACATAGACGCACTAGCAGTGGATCTTGTGCAGGTGTAAGACATGGAAGGGGGGGAGACTGATGAGACAGTCGCGAGCCAGGCCGGCTCTGGTGAGGGGAATGTTGGGATGATACAGGAGCATGCATTGTAATCTAGTGCATAATAGTTGGATGGTGATGAGGAATGATGGACGAAATGTTCAATGACAATGTTTACTCATATATTTAAACGTACTGCTCCTCATCAACCTCCTCATCATCCCCATCGTCCATGCTCCTCGTGTATGCGTCCCACATCTTTGCTGCAATGGCATCACGCATCCGTCGCATTCTTGCATCTCCATGGCGTCGGTCGCGGTTGTAACGACCGGATGGCTGGCCGGACACCAATGCTTGCACATTCATGACACCATTGTTGTTCAGCGTCACCTCTTGCCGCTCTTGAATTAGGTTGTGGAAGACAAAGCATGAGTGTAGAAGCCTTGCTTAGAATGAGGGACGATATGGTGGAACACCCCGGAAGACATGAAATCTGGCATTTAAAATACTGAAGCAATGCTCAATCATTGACCGCTCTAAAGCATGTCTCTTATTGAACAGTTCCTGTTGATCTTGTGGTCTTTTTCCCCCCTGGACCATACTCCTTCAAATGATACCTGCACCCACGATACGGTGTCATCAAACCATGCCCTTCCGGAAACGTAGCATCAGCCAAGAGATGTTTTCCTTGCGGCACACAAAAATCTCTTCGCAAGCTATCTAGGAACATCCGTGAGTCATGGGCGGATTCTTCCCATCTAGTTGTGACAAAAGTGAATTGCAAATCTCCGTTGCAAGCAGCTATGATGTTTTGAGGAATCTATTGGTGACGATTCACAAATGCACCACGACGTAGATTTGGCACTACCACCGTCACATGAGTACCGTCTATGGCACCTAAACAATTGCTGAACCATGGTAAGTAGTATGTTCTTCCCATCCACGCCACGGGTATTGAAGCATCGGTGCCGGGCTGGCAGATGACGTTACGGGCGAAGGAGTTGATGGCAGAAACCACATGACGTAGAACAGATGACACAATGGCAGGGGCTCTTTGGAATCGCTCGCACGACTCACGGATAGACATAGCGTGGCAAACACACTGAAGCCAGATGAAACACTTCTCCTCAACAGACAAGCGGGAGTCACGAATGTTGGTCGTATGGTGCATATGCGCTATGATGTCGTACCATGTCTGCAGGCTAATTCGGCACATGTTGAAAAACCTTTGCGGGTGCCCTTGTAGTAGCTCTTGTAGCCATGCAAGGCTGTCGAAGCGACTAGTATGCATGGGACAAAGATCAATCTGAGTGAGAGTGCCATGCATAAACTCTCCGACAATGTTGTGGAAGATCGCGAACATGAGGACACTCAGTTGGAGCGCGTGGCGAATTAGTGCTTGACGGGCTTTGCGGCGCCGAGTTGTGGGATCCATGGTGTGAAGTGTTATTGAATGAGTTGGACTGAGCACTGAGTGCAAGGCCTTAGGCACAGCCAGAAGGATAGGCGCGCCAGGTTGAACGCCATGAGTCGCATGGCGTTGCGCTGTCGACGATGTGCGATTAGCGACTCGGATAATGTATCCGTTACGCGTTGATGGGTTCTTCGTTAACGGGTCGTGGGTTCAAGCACGGCTGCAAGCCAACGTCTGTTGTTACGGATGCAGCGGATGTCTAGCCGTAAAGTCAGGATACTTTTGGGAGAAAATGGCGGTTGATGCAACATGTTGTTGCGGGAAAGTGTACGTGTGGAAACAACAGCTAAGATGTTGCAATAACGCGCTATCATACCCGAAAGCGATGAAAGATAAAATTTCGTGGGATCCGAACGCGGCCTAGTTGGACGGTCATTTTTACGCCCGGATGGCCGTCCATTGGCCGTCCACTTTTTCTCATTTTTGCAACTGTTTGCTTAAAATCCACTAGCGACGCTTGAACTAAGATTTGACCTTGAATGTTCTGTTTCATTCTGAGTTTTTGATGGTCATATGCCGGAGTTAACATGCTTTCAATATTTTAAACATGTTTCAGATCTATGAAATACCCATATCACCTCTTGAAAGCTGGACGTTAGGGCGGCCTATGAGGTGAGACGTTTTCGTCAGGTCGGAGCGATTCATCGGTGGATCAATCCTATGGTCACCCTGGACGGTGACATATCTTGGGGTGCGTTTGGCGTCGGTCGTCTGTCCGTGGAACGGATCCAACGTCGCTGCATTTGATCATGACTCATTTCGTAGTCGGACGTCCGGAAGCAAAGTTACTTCAGCATTCGACGTTGTCAGCGGACAATCAAGTCGGATCTGACCCCGCTTGAAGTCGGAATCCGAGGGCAACTACACTCAAAAGTTGGAATCCGAGTCGACTTCTGCCGCGGCCAGACGGCCGAGGCCAAAGGCACCCTTAGAGAAGAGGACAGTAGCTCCCCATGCCCCTGGTGTTACATCGTAGCGACTGGTCAGGTCATCCCCTCTTGACACGGTTGCCCAAATCTATAAGCGCCGCACTATCTTGAGGAGCCATCATTGAAGACTCAGTTCAGGGATGACTGTACACGGCCCATGTCTCGTTTCGCTTGACACGGCGGCCGCGGTCATGTCCTGGGAAGAAGCGGCAGCACTCGACGTTGACAGTGGTCCAAGCTCGCCGCCGTACAGCGAGGTCCTACCCCTGACCTCCGGTGCAGTTGAGAGAAGAAAAAGCGGAAACGTCCGGCAGTTGCACGGCGCAGTAAGCGGGGCTGTTGGCTGCAGCAAGAAAGCGCGAGCACGGGCGGATCCTATCGTCAATAGGGGGTGCCAGCTTGCATCCCCCCCCCCCCCCTCCCTCCCCCGCTCCCTCCGTTCACACGTGCCTTGCTCTGTCCACATCATTTCGCACCGCAACATCGTTTTCGTCGGTTGGAGGCCTCATGCTCTAAATTTTGAGGTTGAAACCAAGGGTTAAACCTGAACGAATCGAATCTCAAACCCGTTATTTTCAGAGGGAAAAGTGACAGCTTCGCCGGCAAGCACCAGCAGCCAAGGGTTGCTTCCCTCTTCTGAATCAGGAAATGATTGAAAACCCTGAACTCAAAAAATCATCGCGGCTTTACCCCCGCTGCAGGAATGGGCAGTATTCCCATCTTCCGCCGAAAGGGCGGCCGGTGAAATTCACGCCGCTGCGTCGAGTCGCCTCCTGTGCCCGCGTCGCCCTCCGGAACTGCCTTTTGCGAAGGCAAAGCAGCAAGCGGTCGTTATCGCACGCAGTATATTTCCGGTCTCTTGCAGACCGGTATCATACTGCGGCAAACACATCTTCTGAGTCTAGTTGTCATCGAAGGATGCGGAAAGAGAGATCACCCACCATCCGCTCACAGTCTCCGTCCGTGCAAACCATCTGACAGTCTTGTTTCTCCAACGTTTTCCGTTTCCTGCCACAGCTGTCTGTCACTCCGCTGCTGCAGGGTTCCACAGCAGCAGGCCTTGGCAGTCACTCAGACTCATTGCCTCGGCGGTACCTCAGCAGTCAGACTCACTGCCACGGCTTTGTTCAGTATGGGAGCTCTCTCACGCTTCCTCGCCACGGTGGCTGGCACGCTGCCGCTGCTGTGGCTGGCGTCGTCGCCCACGGCGTACGCTGATGGCCACGAAAGGTCAAAAGGTGCGTGACAGAATGAGGGAACAACGGTACGGATGAGTGGGTGAGAGAGAGAGAGACTGCGCAGGTGAGGTGAGGCATGTCAGAAGAGCGGAAGGTGTATCTAGTGTGCTTTGCAGTGCACTCTGTTGGCGAGTGAAGGTGGCGAAACCCGCCGGCCGCCTTGACCGCGCGACGGAAGGCGACGAGCGAGAGCGAGAGAGAAAAAAAAAGAAAAAGAAAAAGGAGGAGGGGGTTGACTTGCCGGTGGTCAAGCTGGCAAGTCAACGCGTGAGAGTTTTTTTTTGTTTGTTTGGTGTGGTTGCACGCTTGCGAGGACATCGTGCGACTCAATGATTGCGCACCAGGTCTACCGGTCGCACATGGACGGCCAAACCCGGCTGTTAAATCGACGCACGAGCATCAAACCGCAGGTGAAGGCAGTTTGAGCACATNCTTCCAGCGCGGACAGCGCAAGTCCAGCGCCTTTGTTATTTTCTTAGCGAACCGCCCTTCCAGCGAACCGCAACTTAGCGACGCGACAACCGAAACAGGGCGTTCGAGTCGCATTTGTGAGTGTTGGAGGGTAACTGCTTAACCTACCAGCACATGGGGGTATTCCAGCAGGTCCAGGGGCATGACAGCAGTGAAGAAAAATTTCCAACTACCCCAGTTTCTTCACCTGTGCCTCGGAGGGCTAGGGAATTTATTTTTTGGTGTGTAATTGTGCCTCTATTTACTCTAGGAGTTCCAGCTATATGAGGCACCACTCTTGTGTGTGATTTTTATTCCAAGTCAATAATTCGCTCCAAATTCTCCTGTGACCACTGTCACTTTGCCAAAGTGTCAAGAACTCCATAGTGCTCCATTGATGCTGAAATTTGGAGANCATACTCTTTGACTCTCTGGCTTTCCAACGAGCCATCAAGCGCGTTCTAACTCCATCGTTTGAGTGATCTACAAACGTCATTGCAGCAGTTAGAATTCTGCCCATATCTCTGCCAGATTTGGGACAGTGACCCAAGATCGAGTTTTGCACGTGAGAATTCTTGCTCCAAGCCTATAATCTGTCATAATCAGTGTGCTGCGGCCTTGGTAGGACCTCATTTTTAACCAACAGTGGTATCAGAGCCTTTCGATAGGCCATCGCCGTCCACACCGCTCTTGTGGGAGCTCGAGGGGGACGGGAGGTACCACCGCAGCAGCCATGGCAGCCGCTTCGACCAAGGAATTCAACGTCGTGGACAAGCTCGAGGGTGCTTCCAATTTCATCAATTGGAAGTACTACATGCAACTTGTGTTTGAAGAACGCGGGCTTTGGGAGGTCGTGAAGGGAGGCAAAACGGCGCCGAGCTTGAGTGCGACATCGGCGCAAGGGTCGGCATCCACGACCTCCTCGCCGGCAACCCCGGCACGTGACAAGGAGGCCGAGATGAGCGCTGCAGAGAAGGAGAAGTTCGAGAAGGATAACCGTAAGGCCTTGATCCTTCTTGCCATGAATGTCATCCCCGCGCTTATGTCTTACATTCGCCCGCACAAATTGGCTCGTGATGCTTGGGGAGCATTGTGTGGATTGTATGAGGCGGGGCAAGTGGCTAACCGCATCATGCTTCGCGATCGCTTCCGCAAGCTTTGCATGGGTGGGAGCGAGACCATGCAGGCCTACATCACCCGTGNCAAGGACTTGGCGGAGCAACTTGCGGCGGTGGACGTTGAGGTGGGGAACGACGAACTCGTTCTCACGCTCTTGGAGGGGCTCCCGCAAAGCTACCAACCGCTCATCATCGCCTTGGAGGCACAGTCGGGCGTGCTCCAACTCGAGGAGGTGACGCTCAAGCTCCTCCACGAGGAGATGCGTCGTCACTCCCGCGACACCAAGGGGAAAGACGCCGCATTTGTGAGCGTCACCAACTTGCAGCCGAAAGACAAGAAGGGCAAGGCAAAGACGACCGCACCGCCAAAGAAGGGACAGCGCGCATGCTTCCATTGCGGTGCGACTGACCACCTCATCCGCAACTGCCCCACGTGGAAGCAGAAATCGCAGCAACACAAGAAGTCACACTTCTCCGAGGGTCTTCCTCCTCCACTGGTGACTCTTCAACCATCCGCGCTGCGCCGGCCGCCGAGAAGCTGTTCGTGCTCACGGCCACAGTCAAGGACAAAGCCTCGGATCAATGGTACGTTGACTCCGGTGCCTCGTGCCACCTCACCTCCCATCGTGAGTGGTTCGAGTCACTTGAGACCATCCTTCCTAAGGATGTTTTCATGGGAGATAATGGGGCCTTGTCGGCAGTGGGAGAAGGGACCGTGGGCTTTGTCACCAAGGTGGGGGATGAGGAACGGAATGTAAAGCTCACCAACGTGCTTTATGTTCCGAAGATTGCGACGAATCTTGTGTCCGTGAGCCAGTTGACGAAGAAGGGATGCAAGGTAGAGTTTGATGAGAGGGGATGCAAAATCATGAACGAGGATGGTGTCCTTGTGTGTATCGCATCACTTGAGGGGAACCTCTACCATCTCTATGCGCATGTTCCGTCGGCGGTGGTGTGTGCAAAGTCGTCGGTGGATGGTGATGCGGTGGGGCACCTGTGGCATGAGAGGTTTGGTCATCTTGGGAGCAGCAACTTGAAGCTTTTGGCTTCGAAGGAAATGGTGAGTGGGCTTCCCAAGGACATCTCATGTGCTGAAGCTGTTTGCGGGGGTTTCATGATGGGAAAGCAACATCGCGAGGCGTTTGGGACGGTGTCAAAGCGCCATGCAACGCAGCCGCTTGAGCTTGTGCACACGGACCTTTGTGGTCCAATGAGTGTGCGCACTATGGGGGGTGCTCTCTACTTCATCACTTTCATTAATGATGCCACCCGCTTCACCAACGTCTTCCTCCTTGCATCAAAAGATGAGTGCTTGACCAGGTTCTTGGAGTTCAAGGCAAGGGCGGAGAAGGAGAAAAGGTCAAGCATCAAGGTGTTGCGCAGTGATGGTGGCGGAGAGTACGTCAACAACGCCTTTGAACGTGTGCTGACGGAAGCAGGCATCAAAGCAGAGAGGACAGCTCCATACTCTCCACAACAAAACGGCATCGCCGAGAGGTGCAACCGCACCCTCATGGAGGCCGCCCGGAGCATGCTCCACGGGCGGAGTGTGCCGCTTGAGATGTGGGGGGAAGCAGTGATGACCGCAACCCTCCTCAAGAACCTCTCTCCAACGAAGGCACTCGACGGCGTTACACCGGCCGAGGCGTGGTCGGGCCGCAAGCCGTCGGTGGCAAATCTGCGGGTGTTTGGGTGCAAGGCCTTCGTGCACGTCCCCGACCAAAAGCGTAAGAAGCTTGACTCCAAAACCCGCCCATGCATGTTTGTGGGGTACGACATGGAGAGCATGGGATACCGGCTGTTTGATCCAAGCAACAAGAAGATTGTGATCAGCCGGGATGTGGTGTTTGAGGAGAAGGAGGGTTGGGGTCAAGTGGGAGCTTGTGATGATGAAG
>SZWC01014233.1:57706-69908 GCA_023375785.1 Penium margaritaceum | reverse complement strand
CCGCCTCGTCACCCATCACTCCCGACGGGCAGGATGCCCTGAAAGTGACAGACCCAACCGATCTGGGCGAGACTGTGAACGTGACCCTGTACTTGCGCATCATTGGCTCACTGATGTACTTGGCCACGACCACGCGTCCCGACATTGCGTTCGCTGTCAACCTACTTGCACAGTTCAGTCAGTCCCCTCGGGCTCGCGCTCTGCACGCAGCTTTGCGAGTCGTCCGGTACGTGGTCTCCACACCGTATCACGATCTCTGCTTTCGGAGACAGTGCTCGGTTGTGGTAGATGGCTACGCCGACAGCGACTGGGCATGGAGTCCTGATGGACGCAACCACACGTGTTACGTGTTCCTGCTTGGTGGCACCGCTGTGTCTTGGCGCAGCGGCAAGCAGGGGTGCATTGCTCGCAGCTCCTCAGAGGCTGAGTATGTCGCTCTGGGCGCTGGCGCCGCTGAGGCGGTGTGGCTGCAGCGGTTGTTCCAGTGCTTGGGTCAGTCCGTACCTCCCATCATCCTCCGATGCGACAACCAGAGTGCTCTCGCGATCGCTGAGAACTCTGGTGTGTTCCACGCACGCACAAAGCACATCGCTGTCGAGTATCATTTCGTGCGCGATCTGGTGGAGCGACAGGTGATCTCCATCGTCTGGGTGGGCACAGACTTGCAGCGCGCTGACTTCCTGACCAAGGCACTGGCACGTAGGAAGTTCCTCGGGGCTGTTCGTTCCGTCGGATTGCGACCCCTGTCTGAGAGTGGGTGATTGTCCGGGTCCCTGTTGAGCACTCTGTGTTGCACCGGCACGCGTTCTGCACGTGTATGGACATGCGTACCATCGGGTCATGGGGGAGTGTTGTGATGTTGTCAGTCATACACAGTTGTACAGTTGGTTGTGACCACTCGGCCGTGTCCATGCTCGTGTAGATCCTTGAGGCGGACCCAGCTGGAGACGGAGTTCCCTGAGGTGGTGCTCCACCCGCTGGAGGCAGCCTGGGAGCCTACCCAGTGTACCAGAGGGCTCCCACAGCCTACGGACTACATTTGGAGGTCTTCAGGATTTTCTCGGTGGACAGCCCTGCCGGGCTGATTTACATGTTTGTTTTCTTACGCTCTCCGGCTGTTCCCGGACGTAGGCGTGTGACCAGTCGTTGTGTCTGTCTTTTCGTCATGCATCCGTAGGATCAGACGACGCTCCGTTTGGACGCCTGTGCGCAGAGTTATGGCCAAAACAGTGGTTTTGGGCCGGTTCAGGCTTGACAGGCACCGCCGTGTGCGCCACCCGCCGTGAGCCACGGCGGCTATTTATGCTGTGGACCTGTCATTTGTTCTTTCTCTCTGCAAATTCACTAAACTGCAGCTTCTGAGACTTGCCTTGTCTCTCTTAGCCTGACCCTTGCTGTTCTCGCACCCGCTTGCATGCTAGTGCGTTAAGCTGACAGGTCTGTGCCGCCACGTCAGCAGCAGCATTGCTAGGAAACTGCAGTGAAACTTCTCAATGAGAAGTATTTGGACCTCTTCCAATACTTCGAGCGTATACATCTGATTAGCATGGGGGAGACTGGTATTATGCTTCCCTGGGCACGCGACCATCACATGCGGCTGGCAGGGCGCTGCCTTCCTCCCTTTGGTCAAGTAGCCACTGCCGCACCTACTTGAATGACCCCAGCTCCACCCATCTCCTCCGTCTACTTGTCCTCTCCATTGATGTCCTCGCCCACATCTCCTTTGTCAAATGCTAGTGCATCACTGGTATTTGGCAAGGGGAAGAAAGGGAAGGAGAAGAAAGGAGGGAAGGGGATACAGGGCCCCTTAGGAGCTCGAGGTGTTGAACTGTGCTACAACAGTTGTGGAGGCAACCAGAAGTGGCAGGTGTGTTCGTGTAATCACGACTTTGCCAAGATTAGACGAGCAATACATGATGCATGGCAGGCTCGTGCGAGTCCCAACCGTGTGTCCTCGGGCTCATTGATAAGTGGTGCAGGCAGGGCACATGTGACTTCTACTTTAACACCTAGGAAACAACTTCTTGACACCTGTATTGCAGAGCTGGAGCGACATCCTTGTCGATGATGGAATGTTCGTTATGATGCACTCGCTAGTCCTGTTTATTTATCGGACTTGTTGTATGTTCCTGACCTTGCACTAAGTCTCTTGTCCGTTCCCACTTGCGACCATCTGGGCCTCACAGTCACTCATGTTGATGGCGTGTCAACTGTAGTGTGCGTTTGACCGAATATGTGGTGCTTTGTGGTGTTGCAGTTGGGATTCTATATCATGTCCTCCGCCATGTTGTGGTGTCTCTGACGCAGGCGGCACATGTCTATGTCACTGGGACCTTGTCCTTCACGCACAAAGAGTTTTTGCATTGTTACCTTTGTCATGTGCATTCTGCCACCGTCGAGTCCCTTGTTCGTGTCAAGCCCGCTCTCGACCTTTACCTGCCTTCTTCTGAGAAGCCTTGTCAGACTGATTGTTTTGCGTGTCTCTAAGCGAAAATACAATAGGCAGCGTTCGCCCCTTCCCACTCTACCACCTCGAGACCTTTGGAGCTTGTGCATGCAGATCTCATGGGCCCTTTGCACATAGAGTCCCATGCAGAGCGCGGTCTCTATGTCCTCATTCTCACTGATCATTTCTCCCACTGTAGCTGGGCATTTTTCATGCACCACAAAAGCAATGTAGCGTATGCCATTCGGTGCTAGTTGGTGCAGGCTGAACGCCAGACCAACGAGTGCTTGAACCATTTTTGGTCCGAGAATGGATGGGTCTTCATGGGTCTCGCAACTTAGTTTCTTGAGAAATTGGGTGTAACTTACGAAGTCTCTGCTCCTTCTAGGCCACAATAGAATGAAGTGTCTTAACACTCGAAGTGCACAATGGTCGATGTCGTGCGCTCCATACGTGTTGAGTCTAGTTTTGCACAGGCATTTGTCTTCAAGGCCATGGCCTACATGACTTGGATTTGGAACAGTGTGCTTCACGGTCCCCTTCCCGTCACGTCATCCCATATGAGCAGCGGTTTGGCCGTTGTCCTGATCTCCACTTAGCGCGTGTTTGGGGTTGTTTGGAATGTGTCCGGGTCCCTGATGTCCAACGCGGTAGCAAGATTTCTCCTCGTGGTCATCTCTCTCTCTCTCTCTCTCTCTCTCTCTCTCCCTCTCTCTCTCTCTCTCTCTCTCTCTCTCTATCTCTCTCTCTCTCTCTCTCTCTCTCTCCCTCTCTCTCTCTCTCTCTCTCTCTCTCTCTATCTCTCTCTCTCTCTCTCTCTCTCTCTCTCTCTCTCTCTCTCTCTCTCTCTCTCTCTCTCTCTCTCTCTCTCTCTCTCTCTCTCTATATATTCCTTGGCATTGGATCCAAGGCAAAGGCATGGAAGTTTTGGGACCCCGGCAGGTACTATATCGTTGAGTCACAATAGACCATCTTTCTTGAATCGTACACGCAATATGACTCTTCTTATCACCCCGCGTCGTGCCCACGTCCTCACCGTGTGGAGGAGGGTTCTCATAGGTCTGATCACGTCATGTCAGGGGCATCTGTGGGTCCTGTCGTGGCATCATCCTCTACTTTGTATGTTCCTCCTGCTCTCGTAGCCACACCTGCACCTCATGAGGTTGGTCCCATCGCGCCTGACACGTTAGTGGTTCCTCTGGTTGCACCATCATCCATTTTGTATATTCCTTCTGCTGTCGCAGCTGCACCTCCCATGGCTGCTGCGGTGCCTGTCTCATCACCCTTCGTTGATGGTACGTCTCCCTACTCTACCTCTCCAGCTCATTTCTGGTCTGCAACCTCACAATCTGTCTGCTCCGTTCCACCAGAATTGGATGTTGATCAAGCCATCCTCTCCACAGGACCTACACTCTCTATGTCTCAGATCTCACCCTGTGACTCCCCTTCTGTGATTCTAGTTAGGGCATCCTCCTCTGTGCTTGCAATCCCATGTGGCTCTCCTCCTAGTTTTATTCCTACTGCCTCTATACCTCAGTCATCATCATCCATACCCTCATACTCTCAATAGGTAGGTGACTGCTATTGTCCACAACCACCCACCGTCCAAAGTCCAACCCTGAGTCCACGTCGGCCTAGAAGCTCAGTTCTAGCCCACCCAGTCGTCAGTGGCGACCTTGGCACAAAGGTACTTGGGTTGTCAGCCCGGGCTGAACCTAAGTTTGCGATCTCACCAGAGACTGTGATAGGACATGCAGAGTTGTAGCATGAGCGCATTCATGCCCACAATACAACACACTTCTGGGCAATGCGTCATGTGTCATCCATTGCACAAGCCTGTGTGCAGCGTGCCTTAATCAAAGGTCTGCCGGACCCTGATTCTGTGACCGAGGCGCAGTTACGGCCTGACTTGGAGACAACAATGCAAGAAGAGATGGATGCCTTGGCTGGGCACAGGACATACAAGGTCGTCCATTTACCCCCAGGGCAGAAGGCCGCGAAAACAGGATGGGAGTATCGCGTGAAGAAGAAGGATGACGGCTCGACTGATCGCTAAACGAACTGTCTTGTGGTAAAAGGATATCCCCAAGTGCAAAGAATAGACTTTGATGCAACATTTACACCCGTTGGCTGGATGGACATAGCATGTGCCCTCCTTGGACTTGCAGCACAACATAACTGGGAGGTCCATAAGATGGACGTGAAAAATGCATTCCTCAATGGACAAATGGATGAAGAGATTTTTACAGTTCAACCACCCGGTTTGACGATTGGACACGTTGTGTGTGGCGTCTTTGTAAAATCTTGTACGGGCTCAAACAATCAGCCATGTGTTGGAACAGTGAGATCAGGCCGACACTTGAGCGGGGAGGGTATAGAAGGTACGACGCTGATCCATAACTCTTTCTTCGTGAAGCATCCGCCACGTTTGTGGTGATCTTGGTGTACGTAAACAATATTCTGATGGTGTCAACAGACGTGACATCAGTCCAACAGGTCAAGGACATGCTGCAAGCTGCATACAAGATGAAAGATCTTGGTGAGGTTGAGGTCTTCTTGGGAATGGAGATGGTTCGAGTTCGTGAGCGCGTGATACATTGCATCCATCATGGTAGGAATGTTGAGACCTTGGGGGAGGGCTTTGGTCACCTCTTGCTTGATGTCCCATTTGCATCCACGCCCATGACACACGATGGGTAGAAGTTGTTGAAGCCTGTTGACCCTGTTGATCTGGACAAGCCAATGGATGCGACCTTGTGTTACTTGCGACTCATCGGCTCCCTCATGTACTTTGTCACAATTACGTAGCTCGACATAAATTTTGCAGTGAACTTGCTGAGAGTCCACACACTTGTCATTTGGAGGCAGCGGTACAAAACCTGCGGCATGTGTTGCGAACACCATGCCATGGGCTCTTGTTTCGTGCCCATCCATTGGTTGTCGTGTCTGGATTCGCCGACAGTGATTGGGCATGGAGTGATGATGGGAAGAGTCACACGGGGTATGTGTTCCTGCTTGGAAACACACCAATGTCATGGAAGAGTGGGAAGCAGGGTTACGTTGCCCGCAACACATCAGAGGCTGAGTATGTTGCCCTTGGAGCAAGAGCTTGCCATAGTTTTTGGTTGTGTCGCTTGTTTCACGAACTGCTTCAACCACGGGAATGCATCGTTTTGCATTACGAAAACCGCAGTGCAAGTGATATTGCTGCTAATAATGGGGTTTACCATTCTTGCACAAAATACATTGATGCGGAGTATCACTTTGTATGTGGTCTGTGGGAGCGACAATAGGTTCACATGGTGTAGATTGGGACGAAGCGCCAACTTGGCGAGTTTTTGACGAAGGCATTCGGTCGTGCTCAGTTTGACGATGCATTTTGCTCACTATCCGCCGTCAGACTCGCCTCCATGTTGTCTTCGTGATGTACCATGGGGTGCCTGGATCTGGTTTGTGTTGTGTATGTGTCTCATCTCAAGGTTGAATATCCACATGTTGTTCTCACATTCTTGTGCTACATCAGTTTAACATCATGATTGCTTGTTCTGGAACATGATTGCCATGGGTCATGGGGGAGTGATGTATTGTACAGACGGTGATGGTGACCCCCGGCCTGTGTTAATGCGCACGCAAGCCCGTGATTGTGTTGAGGACACGCCGAGTTATCGAAGACGGTGCTCAAGAGGCCAATGTGAAGACGACTGTCACAAAATTGAGGGGATTGATGGACTTAATCTGAGGGTTGGGAACAAAAGACCAACTAGGATTATAAATGATTTCCCAAGACTACCTATTGTGCAGCTTTGGGTGTGAGACCAAAACAATGACGTGCCAGGTTTTAGTTGGTAGTCAAGAAGTTCACTACACTTGGCTACAACTGAGTGCCATCAGGTTACTCCCAGACACAAGCAGGGCAGAAGAAAATTTGGAGGCCCGTGGTTGAGCCCTCCGCTCGAGCGACGAGAAAGCTCGTCACGAGCTTTCTTGTCGCTCGCCCGTAACACTCTCCTCATGCCGTAAAGTCGCATTGTTCTCCACTCACTTGCCATGGACGATGCTTATGCCCGAGGACTGTGAACTATGCTTGCCCCTGTTGGTATGTGTGGCTTCCACCCGTCACGAGCCACAGCCGTGGCAGCTACGGGTGTACCCGGAGCTGATGGTGAGCGGTGGCCGCATTGGAGATCGTGACGACCCGACAGGACTCCGGATCGTCCGGGGACTTATCCAGGAGCTACGANGTAACACTCTCCTCATGCCGTAAAGTCGCATTGTTCTCCACTCACTTGCCATGGACGATGCTTATGCCCGAGGACTGTGAACTATGCTTGCCCCTGTTGGTATGTGTGGCTTCCACCCGTCACGAGCCACAGCCGTGGCAGCTACGGGTGTACCCGGAGCTGATGGTGAGCGGTGGCCGCATTGGAGATCGTGACGACCCGACAGGACTCCGGATCGTCCGGGGACTTATCCAGGAGCTACGACATGACAGATCCCTGATGCGGGCCCAGCTGGCGCCAGAGCAGTGACGGTTGGTGGATCCAGCCACCAGCAGCTGCCAGACGATTGCCACGACGTCCCGGGTGCTTGCTGGGGTGCTCTGCAGTTTTTCTGCAGGTGCTAGAGTTTTCTCGGTGGACTGGCTCTCGAGCCCGATTTGCATGTTTTTGCATTGTCCGTCCACCGATCGATGCCGGACTTGTGCGTGTGACCAGTCGTAGCGTCTGGCTTGAGATTCTGCATCTCTAGGTTCAGACGGTGTTGCGTTTGGATGCCTGCGCGCAGAGTTGCGGCCAAAATAGTGGTTTTGAGCCGGTTTTAGGACAAACTGACACTGCCGCGTGCGTCACCCGCCGTGTGCCGCGGCAGGTATTTATGCTGTGTGCTTGTCAGTTGTCATCTCTCTCTGCAATTATATTCAGTTTGATTTTCCTGACACTCTGTTCGTGTCCCAACCCAGACCCTTGCAGTTTTGTCTCTAACTTGTGACTGTTGTCACACGCTGACCTGGCGCTGACGCCTAGTGTCGCGGCAAGTGGTTAGGAAGGTTCTAGGAAACTTCTCATGGTATCAGAGCAAACGAGCCACAGCTTGTTGTGCTGTGCAGCAGAGACGCAGCAAGAGAAGCAGCAGTGAGTGGCAGCAGCGGCAGCCACCCATAGCAGCAGCAGCAGATCCTGGAGGGACCCACCGAGACAACGGTGGCGTCTGCAAGCAACAGCGGCCGTAGCATCAACGAGCAGCGGGAAGCACCTGCGGCGGTAGCGGCTACGAGAAGCACCCACTGCAGCAGCAGCACCGGGTGGCAGCAGCAGCCGTGTCTGGCTACCGGTGTGTACACAAAAAAAAAAAAGGAGGAGAAGCAGCTTGCAGGAGAAGCAGCAGCTTGCGGCAGCGGCGGCTGCGAGCAGTGGCAGCACGCAGCAGCAGCAGCAGCGGCGGCGATCAGCTGCAGCGGCAGGTGCAGCGGGCGGCAGCAGCAAACAGCAGCAACAGCAGCGAGCGGCAGCAGCAGCTAGCAGCTGCAAGCAGCAGTAGCAGGCGGCAGTGAGCAACAGCAGCGGCAACAGCGGCAAGTAGCTGCAGTAGCGGCAGCGGCGTGCAGCAGGCGCAGCGGCAGCAGCAGCAGCAGCGGCGGCGCCGGCGGGCAGCAGCCGTAGCAGCGTCGGCGGCAGCACGCACCTGCAGCAGCAGCAGCGGCGGCGGGCAGCAGCCATAGCAGCAGCGGCGGCGGCGAGCAGCTGCAGCAGCTGCTGTAGTAGCATTCGCAGCAGCAGCAGTAGCAGCAGGCAGCAGCCGCAGCAACAGCCGCAGCAACAGCAGCAGCAAGCAGCAGCTGCAGCAGCTGCAGCAGTAGCAGCAGCAGTTGCTGCAGCAACCGCAGTAGCAGTTGCTGTAGCAACTGCTGCCGTCGGGCCTGAGGGGGCCCGACGCGAGGGACCCGTCCGGGGGGGGGTCCCCTCGGTCGGGCCTGCTGTGCCGACGGGGGCGCGACAGAGCGCCGGCCGAGCGCCGGCGCACGAGCCGGCGCGTGCCGGCCAAACGCCGGCCTCCCGCCGGCCGAGAGGGGCAGGGGAGGCCGACGGGCGGCCTCCGGCCGGCCGCACACGAGGGGGGGAGCGAGCCTCCCCCTCCTCTGAGCTCTCTGCGAGGGTCGAGCCAGACCGAGAAAAAAAAAGGGGGGGGGGTCCTTGATTCGGGCACCCCAGAACAACCCCTAAAGGGGCACCCGAGGAGGTGGCCCCAACAAAAAAAAAAGGTTAAAGAGAAAAAAACAGGGAGGGGGGATTTCCCTTTACTCTTTCTTTATTTATTTTTTAGTTTTTTTTCACCTTTTAAATGTGGCCTAAGGCCACCACCGTCGGCTGACGACGAAACCCGCAGTAGCAGCAACCGTTGCGAGATTTGCAACGTTAGCAACAGCAGCGAAGGTGGCTTGAGGCCACAGCCGTCGGCTGACGACGGCACCCGGTGCAGCATTAGCACCAAAGGCGACTTGAGTTTGCACACTTGAGTCGCACAGCAGCGCACCACTAGTGCGGTGGTGACCGTCCTCGTGACGGCGCCGCAACACATCTGAGAGATTGTGCTTCGATCGCTCACCTCCCCTTGTGGCCTTGTGTCAGCGTGAGCAAGTGTTGTGTGCACTCACCCACACCGAGCTCCTGAGATGAGCACACTTGCGTGGCCATGGGCACAGCCGGCGCCGTGGCTTGCACCGAGACCACAAACGTGGCAGACACCGCAGGCACCCTGGCAGTTGCAGCCATGGCACACACCTCATGTGTCCAGTGGCTTTGCCTGCTACTACTGTGGCGACCGGCACCATGGCTGGCGCCAGTGTCGCGACCGCCCTGCCGGGTGGCGGCCGAACTGGATGCGATCATGTCTACCTTCTCCTCCATCTGATCTCGGGACGCTATCGGTCGATACCGTAGCACCCCTCAGCGGAGCTGTGGCAATGCTGTACGCCGAGCTCCAGGGTCTAAAGCGCATGGTGCAACAA
This sequence comes from Penium margaritaceum, assembly GCA_023375785.1. Lineage (NCBI taxonomy): Eukaryota > Viridiplantae > Streptophyta > Zygnematophyceae > Desmidiales > Peniaceae > Penium > Penium margaritaceum. The sequence goes on along the minus strand of SZWC01014233.1, from coordinate 60,456 downwards.
CTCACAGATCATGTGGTCTCTGAGCGGGTTGTTACCGCCATGCCATTGCAGACTCCATCCTCTTCCTCGTCATCCTCACCTCCGTCAGTGTCATCANTGACGATGCCACGCCCCCCGACCTTAGCTCTACATCTGACACCCTACGCTCTGTGCTGGAGGCAGTTGGAGTCATCCCGACCAGTGACCCCTCCACTTCTGGGGTAGTCTCTTCGGCTCGCCATCGTCGTTCTCGGACTCGGCACGCGAGGCGGCGGATAGCAAGTTTGGCGAGACGTGTGCAGGAGGCAGTAGCAGACGCAGCAGCGGTAGACATCACCACGGAGCTGACTCCCTCCTCCCCAGTTGCAAAGTTGGTGTGGCACCCCTTCGCAGCTTCTACCGGTGCGTCGGTCGAGGGGGGGATGGAGTTTCCGCCGACGCCCACCGGCGAGTGCATGAGGGATGCGACAGACGGTGCTTCACGACAGGGCACTCTCAGTGAGGACGAGCCATCCGACGAGTGGTCTGACGTGGATTCGGAGACTACAGTTGACGTAGCAGAGACCACAGAGGCAGGTGGGGCAGTACCAATGGATGAGGTAGTAGCAGTAGCGGTGTCAGCCAGCACATGTGGAGCAGACGTCCGTTCCGCTACATTGGTGACCAGTGGAGTGTCGCCAGACGTCCAGGCAGTGGGTGTGTCGGCAGCCATCGACGTCATGACAGTAGCAGCAGTTGCAGTCACTGCTACTGACGGGACGTTGGCAGTAGACGCGGCTCTGGGAGGAGTCTCAGGTGACGAGATCCCCTCGTCTCCTGTCCATGGGTTGGTCTGTCGAGTCCCCACAGCTCCTGCCGAGGTGCCAGTCGTGGGGGAGATGGTGTGGCCGCTGACGACCGCGACGGAGCTCGGCATTGGTGATGCGACTGCTCTACAGCGCAGGATGATCGAGGCGGATGACGCCACCCAGCAGACTCAGCTAGCAGAGAGTTCAGCGGGGGGAGACATTCGCTGTGACGTAGACTCTTCGTCAGAGGAGGATTGGTCAGATGCTGAGTCAGAGTCAGGGATGGAGTTGGTGATCGTTGATGTTTTGGCGGATGACGTGACAACGGCCGATGCCGGAGCTGCGCCCGAAGATGCGCACGCTCCTGCATTAGCTGGTGTGGAGACAGCTGCCATGGTGCCAGGAGCAGCAGCAGGAGGAGCAGGTGATACAGGTGCTGATGCTCGGCCCACAGCAGATGCCCAGGTGGTTCTGGCAGATAGTGCTGGGCAGCAGGAGGAGGTCATTGACTCCCAGGTAGACCTCCTCGATGAGGACCAGTCGTCCGTCGTGGAGCGGTCGGACGCAGGGTCGGAGGCAGACATAGAGGCCCAGTGCGCTGCCGTTCTTGCAGTAGCCGCGGCTAGAGCACGCGATAGCCTCTCGGTGAGAGCAGACGTCCGCGTGTGCGACATGGAGGATGCAGAGCGAGCTGCAGACATCCGACACCCCGATACCCTGACCGGTGTCGTTGACACCATGGCGGTTCCAGCCGATGACATAGCTACGCTCGTCCGAGCTACAGTTCCTGTACCCGAGCGCCTACGCTCCATGGTCGACGAGCATGAGGCAGTGGTGGCTCGAGCGGAGGCGCACGTCCAGAGTCTCATGGCCGAGCTCCGGGAGGCCAGCAGCCGTTGGTACACTACAGATGCTTCTGCACGACAGGTTGCTGAGATGTGCATGGAGGATGTGCACACCCGTCTTGAGGCTGCGGAGTGGTCCCTACAGGATGCACGTTGGCGACGGGCGGACGCACAGCAGCAGGTGGACGATTGGTTGTACACCAGGGGCTCGGCGTTTTTGCAGGGTGTATGGGTTCCCGATGACAGCGACGATGCTGCAGCGGCAGATACACCGGCGGATGACGACGTCTGGCCACCTGACACCCGAGTGTCGAGTGTGTCAGCAGCAGCCAGTGACTCCGCAGCACCACCCCCTTCTGGTGCAGCTGCTACGGATGCGGATGCGCTCAGTGGTGACGACCCCCTGCCAGCAACTGGTGATCAGGCAGCAGCTGAGTCGCCTATTGGCGTGGAGAGCTTCCTACGCGATGAGGAGACGAGGATGCAGGAGGCAGTGACTCGCGCCGACGCGCACATGATGGAGGTCCACCATCAGATTCATTCCGTGACTGACCGCCTGCACGCTGTAGATGCAGCCAGCCGGTCGGCTGCCGCTTCAGAGCTTGTCGAGCTCCACACGCGCCTCGACGCTGCGGAGGCCGCTAGGTGATATGCAGCTCAGCAGCTGGAGGCCATATAGCAGGCGATTGTTTTGGAGGAGGCCCTCAGCGCTGCACCAGTCACATCAGCAGATGACGACAGTAGTGACGACTACGACAACGATGACGATGACAGCGACGACACCGCTCCGGGGTGAGGCTCTGTTCGAGCACATCCCACCAGCATCGTCGTCACCCTTGCTATTGCTGTGCAGGGGTATGTGGCCATGGGGGAGCCGTGCTCCCTCCTCACAGATTGTGTTGGGAGCAGCCATCAGCTTTGCTCGTACTGTCAGCCAATGCAGTCCAGGGGGAGGGTTGGTGTGTGGGCTTTGGCCTGACACTCTTGTGAGGACAGCGAGGTTGTTTGGAGTATGGCACAATGTTGTGATTGAGGTTATGCTGGTCGAGACCCGCGCACCTGGTGAGTTCCACTGGTGTGATGTGGAGACCCATTGCCTCCGTGTGTTAGGTGTGATCCATGCATGATGTGGTCGAGA
>SZWC01014232.1:5882-75750 GCA_023375785.1 Penium margaritaceum | reverse complement strand
TGTAGGCTCAGCTGATGCCGCGGACACAACCGCCACTCGGCTGTCAACAGTGTGGACCACGGTAACAGCTGCTCCTGCACGGGCGGTCGCTACTGAAGCATCCACTGATATCACCTCCTCCAACTGCTGGCGCAAGTCCGACCGTCTCCACACTACACCGTGGAACGTCCACTTAGCAGCCTCAAGACGCGTGTACACATCCTCGACGTCTACTGCTGCTAAGCGACGACCCGCGGCATCTGCGGTGCTCCAACGTGTGCTCGCTGCACGTAGCTCAAGCGTGAGGTCCTGGAGGTGCCTGTCTCCACGTGCCACTGCATCCTCCTGGTCGCGAAGCGCAGAGTGTAAATGCTCGAGAGTTGGGGCCCGCTCGGCTGCTGGTGCATCAGCTACTGCTCGAGCTGCATCCTCCGCTACGGCTGCGCCTCCAAAGACAGCTACCGCAACGGCACCGGTCATGGCGGAAGTGGTGGCAACCTCAACGTCTCCTGCCTCTCCGGGTACCCCCTCCGCATGTGTATCTGTAATGGCTGATGCTGAGACTGAGGGAACGTCTTCCCCTGCGAAGTCTGTACCGGCTGCTACAGGAGCGACGACCATCGTAGTGTCTGCACCAACAAGCGCGTCCACTACCGGCGACCCGTCAATAGCAGTGACTGCAACTGCTGCTACTGTCATGACGTCGATGGATGCCGACACACCCACTGCCTGGACGTCTGCTCCACATGTGCCGGTTGTCACCGCTGATGCTACTACTGCCCCATCCACTGGTACCGCCACACCTGCCTGTGTGGTCGTGGTCTCTGCTCGTCAACTGCAGTCTCTATATCCATCTCTATCTCCACGTCTGCCTCCAACTCCGAGTCAGACCACTTGTCCGTCTCCGACTCCACGTCGGACCACTCCTCGGATGTCTTGTCCTCACTGAGAGCACCCTGTCGTGAAGCACCGTCTGTCGCATCCCTCCTGCACTCTCCGGTGGTCGTCGGCAGACACTCCATCCCCCCCTTGACAGATGCATCGGTAGAAGCTGCGAAGGGATGCCGCACCAACCCTACGACTGGGGTCGAGAGAGTCATCTCCGTGGTGACGTGTGCCACTGCTGCGACTGCTGCTGCCTCCTCCTGGGCACGTCTCGCCAAGCATGCCATCCGCTGCCTCCCGTGCCGAGTGCAAGCGCGACGACGCCGAGTTGAAGGGACTACCACAGAAGCGGAGGGGTCAACGGTCGAGATGACTCCAACTGACTCTAGCATTGAGCGGAGGGCGTCAGATGTGGAGCTAAGGTCGGGAGGCGTGGCATCGTCAGGTGATGATACTGACGGAGGTGAGGATGGCGAGGAGGAAGATGTAGCTGTCTGTAGCGGCATGGTGGCAACGACCCGCTCAGAGACCACATGGTCTGTGAGCTGTTGCACCATGCGCTTCAGACCCTGGAGCTCGGCATACAACACCGCCATAGCTCCACTGAGGGGTGCCATAGTGTCGGCCGACATCTCTGAGTCGGATGGTGAAGAAGAAGGGTGGAGCCGTATCCAGGGCGGTCGCCACCCGGCAGGGCGCTGACGACACTGGCGCCAGCCATGGTGCCGATCACCACAATGATAGCAGGCAAAGCCGTTAGACGCCTGAGGCATGTGCCACGGCTTCCAACGCCACCGTGGACGCGGCGCCTGCCACACATGCATTGCCGGTGCCAACCACGGCACCGGCTGCGCTCCCTGCCACGCCAGTCTGCTCATCTCTGAAGCTTGGCGTAGGTGAGTGCACAGGGCACTCGCTCCCGCTGGCACAAAGCCACAAGGGGAGATTGGCGATCGAGGCATAGTCTCTCAGACGTGCTGCGACGTCGTCACGAGGACGGCCACCCCCACGCTATTGGTGCGCTGTTGTGCGACTGCTACGCGATTGCTATGCTGCTATCGCGCGGCTACCGCTATGTGCGACCTCAAGTAGCCTTCTGTTGCTGCTGTCGCTGCTGCCTACGGCCGCCGTCAACGGCAACGACGGTGGTCCTCGCCACACTTCCTGCGGCTATTAACGCTGCTGGTGGTGCCGCTATGGCTGCGACTGTTGCTGCTACACCGGTTGTCGTCACCAACCGACGACTTTGACCCCCGGCCACCTCCCCTTTTGTTTTTTTTTTTCTCGAGTGCTCCACTCGTGTTCCCCTTTTTTTTGTTGTTGGGGCCACCTCCTCGGGTGCCCCTTTTGGGGTTGTTCTGGGGAGCCCCACTCAAGGACCCCCCCCTCAGTCCTCTCCCCCTCCCCTTTTCTTTTTTTCTTTTGGTTGCCTGGCTCGACCCTCGCGGCGAGCTCGTCGATCGGACAAGCTCGCCGATCGACGGGCTCGCCGATCACNTTTTTTTTTTCTCGAGTGCTCCACTCGTGTTCCCCTTTTTTTTGTTGTTGGGGCCACCTCCTCGGGTGCCCCTTTTGGGGTTGTTCTGGGGAGCCCCACTCAAGGACCCCCCCCTCAGTCCTCTCCCCCTCCCCTTTTCTTTTTTTCTTTTGGTTGCCTGGCTCGACCCTCGCGGCGAGCTCGTCGATCGGACAAGCTCGCCGATCGACGGGCTCGCCGATCACCGCGAGCTCGCCGCGAGCTTGCTCCGAGCTCATCGCGAGCTTGTTACGAGCTCGCCGCGGGAAGCTGCAAGGCAGCTTCCCGCCTGCCGCAATGGGGGCAGCAACAGGTGTTGCTGCCGCCTTGCCTGCCCGTGCTGCGTGTGCTGCTGCTACTGCTGCTATGCGTGTGTGCAGCTGCGACTGCACGCTATAGTTGCTCGTCGCCGCCGTTGCTGCTGCTGCTGTTGCCATGCGGTGCTGCTGCTGCTGCAACTGCTATGGCAGCTGCAAGGCAGTGCTGCACACTGCTACTACACGCAGCTGTTGCACGCTACTACTAGGCTACTGCGCAGCGGCTGCTAGCATGCTGCTACTGCGCTGCCCTGCTGCTGCTGCACGGCTGCTAGTGAGCAGCCGCGCGGCTGCTGCTGCTGTTGCTGCGAGGGTGCTACATAGCAGCTGCTGGCACGCTGCTGCTGTGGTGCCTTGCTGCTGTGCTGCCCTGCTATCGTTGCACAGCTGCTGGTGAGCAGCCGCGTGGCTGCTGCTCCTGCTACGTGACGGCTCAGCTGTGCGGTTGCGATTGCTGCTGCCGCACTGGCTGTGGTGGCTGTGGCTGCTGCTGCCTCCCCGGTTGCTGTGGCTGCTGCCGCCGATGGTTGTTGCTGTTGCTCGCGGCTTAAACGGCTGCTGCCATTGCCGATGTTGCGTACTGCTGTCGCCGTTGCCTCTGCTGCAATGTACTTGTGATGGGTCCTCCCAGGACTTGCACCTGCTTCTGTGGGTGGCTACTGCTGCTGCCACTCACTGCTGCTACTGCTGTTGCGTCTCTGCTGTTGCGTCTCTTCGAATTTCCCTGTTGTCTTCTATCCTCTTGTTGAACCGCATTCTACACTTGCTGACCAACATTTCCCACTAAACCTTGCATCTCCGGACGAGATGCATGATCGTACATGCTTAGTGGTGGCGACACCGACCATTGTGCAAGAGTTGTGTGACACAGTGATTGAAGCAAACGCCCTCAAAGCAATGAGTTCAATCAAGTTCGCAGTACCTTTAGTCGATGATTTCGACCCAGTCAAATTTACAGACTGGAAGGTGCTAGCCGAATTCACACGTGCCCACAAGATGTGGACTCGAGTGGGTGAATCATGGGAGTTGCGACGCCTGTCGTACAGATTCGGTGTTTTTCACAAACTCGGCTTACCGTCGTCAAGTCAGTTCACTCGGAAGAGTGGAGGCAACATGATGATGTAGTTCAAAGGACATCTAGCTGGTGCTCCCGTGAACGTACTTGCTGACACTGGAGAGAACGACTCTTTTGTTAGCCTTGGCTTTACCCAACAGGTTGGCCTGAAGTACAAGCCATCGAATGGCGCAGTTGTGGTCAGTGACAACCGTACGGTACCCGTGATCGGTACTTGTAAAGTGAAAATTTGTATTCAAGGGTACACACAGAGTGTCACGTTGAAGGTACTCAACCTTCTTGACCCGTTTGACGTGGTGCTAGGCGATCCCTGGCTCCGTGACAACAAGGCTCTAATGTGCTTTGAATCAAAGCGTTTGATCCTCCGAAAAGGACAACGTCGCTTTACGTTGATTCCGAGTACGGAGGTATCACCGACCCGACTCAAAGTCCATGCCATCTTGTCTGTAGTACAGGTCAAGAGATGTATTCGACAAGGTTGTCGATACTTCTTGGCTCAGCTGCAGAAAGTGGAGGACGACGTGAAGGAAGACACACCACAAAAGATCAAATCTCTATTGGCAGAGTTCTCAGATGTATTCCAAGACCCACCGGCTGGGCTTCCACTAGAAAGACACATGGGCCACACGATTCTGCTGCAACCAGAGGCGACTCCTCCGTTCAGACCCATGTATTGCCTTAGTCCAGCAGAAAGGCGAGAGGCCGAAAGCCAAATTAAAGAGTACCTTGAAAAAGGATGGATCGAGCCCAGTAGCTCGCCGTACGGTGCGCCGATCCTTTTTGTGAACAAAAAGGACGGTTGTTTACGCATGTGCGTGGACTATCGGGCGTTGAACAAGCTGACGGTGAAAAATCGATTCCCCTTACCACGGATTGAGGACCTTTTTTACCAACTCCAAGGCGCAAAAGTATTTTCATCCTTAGATTTGTCTCAAGGTACCATCAAATCCGCGTCACGGAAGATGATGTGCCCAAAACCGCGTTTCGAATGCACATGGGACACTATCGGTTCCGAGTGTTATACTTCGGGCTTACAAATACCCCGGCAACCTTCCAAGGAGAAATGAACCGAACGTTCGCCAAGCAACTCGGACAGTTTGTCTTGGTTTACCTGGATGACATCCTGGTTTTCTCCAAATCAATGGACGAGCACATAGAACATCTGCGCGAAGTTCTCGCAATCCTTCAGGAACAGAAGTTCTATGCGAAAGTGAGCAAGTGCAAGTTTGCACAAGATGAGCTCGAATACCTTGGACACATCGTCGGCAAGGACGGCATCCGTGTCGACCCATGAAAGGTCCAAGCCGTTGTGGATTGGCCACGCCCCGAAAATATTGGGCAAATTCGGTCTTTCCTCGGCCTTGCAAACTACTTTCGACGGTTTATGGGAGGGTATTCAACCCTGGTAGCACCGCTAACCAGGCTCACGCGAAAAGACGTGCGTTGGGAATGGACACCTGATTGCGAGAACGCTTTTCTCAAAGTCAAAGAGCTTCTATCCATGTCGCCCGTCCTAGCTATTCCGGATCCATCGCAACCGTGGGAGGTTCGATGTGATGCGACGGTAGTAGGACTTGGAGCTGTCCTCATGCAGAACGGTCACCCAGTTGCGTTTGAAGTTGAAAGCTCATCCCCACGGAAACGCGGTACACGACTGGGGATCAAGAGCTCCTTGCGGTAGTACACGCTTTCGAGATGTGGCGTTGCTACCTCGAGGGTGCTGAAGGGGGTGTGACGGTCGTGATCGACCATAATCCATTGGTGTTTTTCCAAACGCAACTGAACCTGTCAAGACGAGAAGCGCGTTGGAGCGAATACCTGAGTCGATTCTCGTTCACATGGGAATATCGGCCAAGACGCATCAATGTGGCCGATCTACTAAGCCGACAGCCTGTGGAAATTGAAGCAACCACCGAGGTCAGTGGGTGTTTTATGGCCATTGCAACAGCAACAGTACAACCACCAGATCCCCCTACACCTCTGCGGCAACCACCACGAGAGATTATCCATTACGACCATTTTGTAAACAGGATCCGGATGGGATACTGTGTGGATTCTTGGTTCCAAGACTCTCGAAATCTGGACAAGTACGGCTTGGTGGAGGCCGCAGGAATCTTCTGGCACGGAGAACAAGTTGTTGTGCCAAACTCGGGTGACCTTCGAGCAAAGGTTATCTCCCAGTTCCACGACCCGCCGGTCGCAGGTCATGTGGGACCCGAAAGACTGGACAGGCACTCTCGGACCACTATTGGTGGCCAGGGTGGAGTGTCGATGTCCGTAAGTATTGCATGACATGCGATCCATGTCTTTGGAATAAGGCTAGTAACAAGAAGCCTGCTGGACTCCTCGAACAGCTTCCCATTCCTGGGACTCCATGGGAGTGCGTCAGCATGGACTTTATTACTGGTCTTCCGGACACGGCCTGTGGCCATGATGCAATACTAGTGGTTGTGGATCTTTTGACGAAGATGACACACTTCATTCCTACAACCACTGACGTGAACGCAGAGGAGACCGCTCGTCTCTTCTTTGAGGGTGTCGTAAAGTGCCACGGCTTGCCGTTGCGCATTATCTCCGATCGAGATCGAAAATTTTCTAGTAAGGTCTGGCAAAAGATGCACAAATACTTCGGCAGTGAGTCGCAAATGTATACAGCATTTCACCCTCAAACTGACGGACAAACAGAGCGTATGAATCGCACTCTAGAGCAGATGCTTCGCATGTACGTGGACCCTGCAATGCATGATTGGGACGAATTCCTAGCACCGGCAGAGTTTTCGGTGAACAACTCGGTGAACGAGTCCACACAGTTCACACCGTTCGTATTGAACAGTGGTCGGCATCTAGTGGTACCCTCTTTATTGGTGAAGAGTGGGAGTACAGGAGGGTAGGTTCCTTCTGCACAAGTCTTTGCCGAGCGCATTGACTCCTTGTTACAGGAGGCGAAGGGTCACCTTCAAGCAGCTCGGCAGCAACAAAATGCATATGCCGAAAAAGGTCGCCGGAAGGTCTCGTTTGACATCGGAGACAAAGTGCTGCTTAGCACTAAAAACCTTCGGCTGAAGTCGCCAGGGGCAAGAAAACTTCTACCAAAGTGGATTGGGCTGTTTGCCATTGTGGCACGCATCGGGCCAGTGGCATGCCGATTGCTACTTTCGCCGAGTATGAAGATACATGACGTGTTTCATGTGAGCCTACTGGCTCCATACACGGCAGAAGGAACCGTTCAGCCACCGCCAGCAATCCTGGCTGCCGACGGCCAATACGAGGTCCTTTGCCTACTCTAGTACCGAAAGCGTACTCTTCGGTCGCGCGTTGTCAGGGAGTACCTCGTTCATTGGGCCGGTTGTGGACCTGAACATAATTCATGGGAGCCCGAATCTCGGTTGCCCACAGGGGTGGTCAACGAGTACTAGAGCGAGCTTGCAACTCGCACAGATCGACACGTGGCAGGAGGTACCACCTGAACGCGGAAAAAGTGAACAACATTCCCACAAGGCAGCATTCATGGACAGCGACCATAGGAGGTTGGGGACGCCCAACATGGTTGTCGCGCGGACGCTCCTGCCTAATGGGGGGAGGCCGCTAGCCGTGCTGACCTACAAGCTGCAGCTTAGGTCTAAGTACCATGCACGTGTTCATGTTTAGCTGGTGATTGAAATTATTAACTTTCTTTCACAATGTCGATGACTCACTAACTGAAAATCCTACTTGTTGTTCATGAACTGGGACGGTTCATAAAGAAATGGGGAGGAATGTAGCGGGAGGGCCGGTTCGTCCCTCCCNCGAGGGCTGGTTGCGCACCACCCCTCGCGTCAGCGAGGGCTGGCCGGCGGCCAGCACTTCGCTGGCCACCGGCCAGCTCGTTGCCGGCCGGCTGGACGGCCGGCGGCCGGCCATTTGACCGGCCAGCCAGCCTCCAGCTGCCGATCGCGGCCTCAGCCCGATCGGCGGCTGAAGGGCCATGAGGGCCTCGATGGTGAGGCCTCGTGGCCTCGTGCCCTCGCACCCCCTTGCCCTCCTTGCAAACGAGCAAGCGAGGACAAGGGATAGGGGGAGCGAGGGTGAGGTCGAGAGAGCTGGCGCGAAATCCCCAGCGTGCCTTGCACGTGACGATTTCACGCCAGAACGACAAAACGTAAGTCGAAGTTTGTTTACGACGAAATTTGACATAAAACAAACGAAATAACTCGTGCGAACACACGAGTTCGAGGTAAAAACCCCCGGTTTGGGTCCCAAAACCAGGGGTTTGGTTAAAAACGGAAATGGGCCTCCGGAGACTTGAAATATTTGAGTCTCCCTGCTCTGGGTCGTTGATGACGATTGCCCCTCAGTTTTGCGAAGGGGGTAAACCCCTGACGTGGACTGAGAACGCCATTCTGCGAACTCCGACGACGACTTCAGAGCAGAGTTGGAGACTCAGCCCGTTACATTGCCCCCATTCTGAGAATTATGGACACTTCGCCCTGATTATTGGGGGCGACCTAGCCAGAAGTTTATTAAAGTGGGGGCAATACGTCAATAATATTTCATCCGAATTGGGCATCCTAGCCATGATTCCCCGGAACACCAAAGGGGGGGCGACCTGGCTATAACTTTCCGGAATGGGGACAACCTAGTCATTTTTCTCAGAATGGGGGCGTCTTAGACATGGTGGAGTGAGAATGGGGGCAAGACGTAGTGCAAAGGACGATATTATACTGAAATGTTCACAATTTGCACAACTAAAGATGCAAGTCCTCTACCCAATCTGTATGCATCGTTCCCTCTCAGTCCTTTCCAAATCGCGAGAATGCAAACAAAGGTCTGCCGTCTTTCTATCACAATTTTTTGTTCGAGCTGTTGCTATTACGGGACATGCCGGCCAAACGACTACAGACGGTTGACTGGCCGGTTGCTAATTTCACATCCTTCCCACCTTGTTCCAGCTCTCAAACGTCGATTCATGCGCCACCGTTGCAGTCTCTTAACGAAGAATCTAGGAGGAACAAAAAGAACAACAATGGGTCATAAGATTTAGCAAGAGCGATTTTGGCCAACATCATTTGGTAATTAAGCACTTCTGGACAACACCGTTGAGCAATTTCGACTAGCACCAGTTTAAGAGGAATGAGAATTTTTTATTCATAATAAAGAATCAAATTGTGCATAAATTATTTGTTATGCCTGGAAATAGTCCATCCTTCATAACAAATACATGGTACTAGGGCGCAAGTAGGGCGCGACTAGGGCAAAACTAGACCGCAACTAGGATGCAAGTAGGGCGCAAGTAGGGCGCACATAGGGCACAGCTACGGTACAACTAGGGCGCAACTGGGGCGCAAGTAGAGTGCAAGTAGGGCGCAAGTAGGGCGCAACTAGGGTGCAACCAGGGAGCAACTAGAACGCAAGTAAGGCGGAAGTAGGGCGCAACTAGGGCGCAACTAGGGCACAACTAGGGCGCAATTAGGGCGCAAGTAGGGTGCAAGTAGGGCACAACCAGGGCGCAAGTACGGTGCAAGTAGGGCGCAAGTAGGGCACAACTAAGGTGCAACTAGGGCACAACTAGGATGCAAATAGGGCGCAAGTAGGACGTTACTAGGGTGCAACTAGGGAGCAAGCAGGGCGCAAGAAGGGCCGAAATAAGGCACAACTAGAACACAACTAGGGCATAACTAGGTGCAAGTAGGGCGCAAGTAGGGCGAAGTAAGGCGCAAGTAGGGCGCAAGTAGGACGCAACTAGGGCGCAACTAGGGTGCAAGTAGGGCGCAAGTAGAGCGCAAGTAGGGCGCAACTAGGGCGCAACTAGGGTGCAACTAGGACGCAAGTCAGGTGCATGTAGGGCGCAACTACGGCGTAACTAGGACACAACTAGGACTCAAGTAGGGCGCAAGTAGGGCGCAAGTAGGGCGCAACTAGGGCGCAAGTAGGGCGCAACTAGGGTGCAAGTAGGGCGCAAGTAGGGCGCAACTAGGGCACAAGTAGGGCGCAACTAGGGCGCAAGTAGAGCACAACTAGTGTGCAACTGAGGCGCAACTAGGCCGCAACTATGACGCAAGTATGGCGTAACTAGGGCGCAAGTATGGCGCAACTAGGGTGCAACTAGGGCGCAAGTAGGGCGCAAGTAGGGCGCAAGTAGGGCACAACTGTCCAACTAGGGCACAACGAGGGGCAAGTAGAGTGCAACTAGGCCGTAACTAGGGCGCAACTAGGGCACAACTACGACGTACTTAGTGTCCAACTGAGGCACAACTAGGGCGCAACTAGGACGCAAGTCGGGCGCAACTAAGGCGCAAGTATGGCGCAACTAGGACGCAAGTAGGATGCAGGTAGGGCGTAACTAGGGCGCAATTAGGGCGTAGCTAGTGCTCAACTGAGGCGCAACTAGGGTGAAACTAGGGTGCAAGTAAGGCGCAACTAGGGCGCAAGTAGGACGCAACTAGGGCACAACTAGGGTGCAAATAGGGCGCAAATAGGGCATAACTAAGGTGCAAGTAGGACGCAAGTCGGTCGCAACTAGGGCGCAAATAGGACCCAACTAGGACAAAACTAGGGCGCCACTAGGCGCAAGTAGGGTCCAAGCAGGGCACAACCAGGGCGCGACTAGGGCGCAACAAGGGCGTAAGTAGGGCGCACGTAGGACGCAAGTAGGGCGCAACTAGAACACAACTAGGGCACAACTAGGGCACAAGTAGGGCGCAAGTAGGATCCAAGTAGGGCACAACAAGGGGGTAACTAGGGCGCAACTAGGACGCAAGTAGGGCACAAGTAGGGCGCAACTAGGACGCAACAAGGGCGCAACTAGGGGGCAACTAGGGCATAACTAGTGCGTAACAACGGCACAACTAGGGCGCAACTAGGGTGCAACTACGGCACAACTAGGGCGCAATTAGGGTGCAACTAGGGCGCAACTAGGACAGAACTAGGGTGCAACTAGGGCGTAGCTAGTGTCCAACTCAGGCGCAACTACGGCGCAACTAAGGCGCAACTAGGGTGTAACTAGGGCACAAGTAGGATGCAACAAGGACGCAAGTAGGGCGCAAGTAGGGCGCAAATAGGGCACAACTAGGTTGCAACTAGGGTGCAACTAGAGCGAAACTAGGGTGCAAGTAGGACGCAAGTAGGACGCAAGGAAGGCACAACTAGGACGCAACAAGGACGCAATTAGGCCGCAAGTAGGGCACAACTAGGGTACAACTAGGGCACAACTAGGACACAACTAGGGCGCAACTAGGACAGAAGTAGGGCGCAAGTAGGGTGCAACTAGGGCGCACCTTGGGCGCAACTATTGTGCAACTAGGACGCAACTAGGGCGCAACTATGGCATATCTAGGGTGCAAGAAGGGAGCAAGTAGGTCGTAAGTTGGGCACAACTAGGGCACAAGCAGGGCACAACTAGGGCACAAGTAGGGCGCAACTAGGGTGTAACTAGGGAGCAACTAGGATGCAACTAGGGCGTAAGTAGGACGCATATAGGGCACAAGTAGGGTGCAACTAGGGCGCAACTAGGGTGCAACTAGGACGCATCTAGGGCGCAACTAGGGCGCAACTAGGGGGTAGCTAGTGCCCAACTGAGGCGCAACTAAGGAGCAACTAGGGCGCAACTAGTGCGTATCTAGGGTGCAAGTAGAGCGAAAGTTAGGCGTAACTAGGGCGCAACTAGACTGCGACTAGGGCACAACTAGGGCGTAGCTAGTGCCTAACTGAGGTGCAACTAGGGCGCAACTTGGGCGCAACTAAGGGGTAACTAGGATACAACTAGGGTGCAACTAGGACGCAAGTAGGGCGTAAGTAGGGCGCAAGTAGGGCGCAACTAGGGCGCAATAAAGGCACAAATAGGGCGCAAGTATGGCACAATCAGGACGCATCAAGGGTGCAACTAGGGTGCAAGAACAGCGCAGGTAGGGCGCAAGTAGGGCACAACTAGGGCATAACCAGGGCGCAACTAGGTCGCAAGTAGGGTGCAAGTAGAGCGCAACTAGGGCGCAACAAGGGCACAGCTAGGGTACATCTAGGGCGCAAGTGAGGCGCAAGTAGGGCATAAGTAGGGCGCAACTAGAGCACAACTAGGATGCAACTAGGACATAGCTAGTGCCCAACTGAGGCGCAACTAGGGCGCAACTGAGGGGAAACTAGGGTGCAACTAGGGTGCAACTAGGGCGCAAGTAGGGCGCAAGTAGGGTGCAAGTAGGGTGCTAGTAGGGTGCAACTAGGGCGCAACTAGGGCGTAGCTAGTGCATAACTGAGGCGTAACTAAAGCGCAACTAGGGCGCAACTAGGGCGCAACTAGGGCGCAACTAGGGCGCAACTAGGGCGCAAAGAGGATGTAAGTAGGGTACAAATAGGGCGCAAGTATGGCGCAAGTAAGACACAAATAGAGTGTAACCAGGGGGCAACTAGGCCGCAAGAAGGGAACAAGTTGGGCGCAACTAGGGTGCAGCTAGGGCGCAACTAGGGCGCAACTAGGACGTGAATAGGACGCAGGTAGGGTGCAACTAGGGTGCAACTAGGGCGCAACTAGGGCACAACTTGGGTGCAACTAGGGCGCAACTAGGACACATCTAGGATGCAAGAAGGACACAAGTAGGGCATGAGTAGGACGAAACTAGAGCTTAACTAGGGTGCAACCAGGGCAAGACTAGGGCGCAGGTAGGGCGCAAATAGGGCGCAAGTAGGGTGCAACTAGGGTGCTACTAGGGCATAGGTAGTGTCCAACTAAGGCGCAACTAGGTCGCAGCTAGGGTGCAACTAGGGCACAACTAAAGCACAACTAGGGCGCAAGTAGGGCACAACTAGGTCGCAAGTAGGGCCGAAGTAGGGCGCAGGTAGGGCGCAAGTAGGGTGCAACTAGGGTGTAACTAGGGTGCATCTAGGGCACAAGTAGAGCGTAACTAGGGCGCAACTAGGTCGCAACTAGGGTTCAACTAGGGTGCAAGTAGGGCGCAACTAGGGCGCAACTAGGACACAACTAGGGTGCAAGTAGGGCACAAGTACGGCGCAAGTAGGGCACAACTAGGATGCAACTAGGGCATAAGTAGGAAGCAAGTAGGTCGCAACTAGGGCGCATCTAGGGCGCGACTAGGGCGAAACTAGGGCATAGCTAGTGCACAACTGAGGCGCGACTATGGCGCAACAAGGTGGCAAGTAGGGCGCAACTAGGGCACAACTATGGCACAACTAGGACGCAAGTAGGGCGCAACTAGGACGCAACTAGGACGCAACTAGGGGAAACTAGGACATAGCTAGTTTCCAAGTCAGGTGTAACTAGGTCGGAACTAAGGCCCAAGCATAGTGCAACTAGGGCGCAAGTAGGGCGCAACTAGGGCGCAACTAGGGCACAACCAGGTCGCAAGTAGGGCACAACTACGGCGTAACTTGGGAGCAACTAGGGTGCAAGCAGGGCGCGCGTAGGGTGCAGGTAGGGTGCAACTAGGACATAACTAGGGCGCAACTAGGGCACAAGTAGGGTGAAGTAGGGCGCAAGTAGGATACAATCAGGACGCAACTAGGACGCAAGTAGGATGCAAGTAGGATGCAACAAGTGCACAACTAGGGCGCAACTAGGACGCAAATAGGGCGCAAGTAGGGCGCAACTAGGACTCACCTAGGACACAACTAGGACATAACTAGGGCGTAGCTATTGCCCAACTGAGGCGCAACTGGGGCGCAACTAGGGCGCAAGTCAGGCGCACCTAGGGCGCAAGTAGCGCGCAACTAGAAGACAAGTAGGGCACAAGCAGGATGAAACTAGGGCGCAACTTGGGTGCAACTAGGGCGCAACTGGGGCATAGCTAGTGTCCAACAAAGGCGCAACTAGAGCGTAACTAGGGCGCAAGTAGTACGCAACTAGGGCGTAAAAAGGGCACAACTAGGGCGCAACTAGGGCGCAAATAGGGCGCATGTAGGGCGCAAGTAGGGCGCAAGTAGGACGCAACTGGGGTGCAACTAGGGTGCAAGTAGGGTCCAAGAAGGGCGCAAGTAGGACGCAACTAGGGTGCAACCAGGGAGCAACTAGGGCGTAAGTAGGACGCAAGTGGGGCACAAGTAAGACGTACCTAATGCGCAACTAAGGCACAACTAGGACGCAAGTAGGACGCAAGTAGGGCGCAACTAGGGCGCAACTAGGGCGCAACTAGGGCGCAAGTAGGGTGAAACTAGGGCACAACAAGGGCACAACTAGGACGTAGCTAGTGTCCAAATGAGGCAAAACTAGGACACAACTAGAGCGCAACAGGGGCACAACTAGAGCGCCAGTAGGGCGCAAGTAGGGCGCAAGTAGGACACAAGTAGGGTGCAACAAGGGTACAACTAGAGTATAGTTCGTGCCCAATTGAGGTGCAACTAGGATGCAACTAGGGTACAACTAGGTTGCAACTAGGGCGCCACTAGGACACTAGTAGGACGCAAGTAGGGTGCAAGTTGGACGCAACTAGGGTGCAACTAGGATGCAACTAGGGCGTACCTAGTATCCAACTAAGGCGCAACTAGGGCGCAACTAGGGCCCAAATAGGATGCAACTAGGACACAAGTAGGGCGTAAGTAGGGTACAACTAGCTTGCAACTAGCGCGCAACTATGGCGCAAGTAGGGCACAACTAGGGTGCGACTAGGGTGCATCTAGGGCGCAACTAGGGTGCATTTAGGGCATAGCTAGTGTCCAACTGAGGTGCAACTAGGGTACAATTAGGGCGCGAGTAGGGCTCAACTAGGGTGCAAGTAGGGCACAATGATGGCGCAAGTCGGGCGCAAGTAGGGCGCAACTAGGGCGCAACTAGGATGCAACTTTGGTCCAACTAGGTCGTAGCTAGTGTCCAGCTGAGGCGTAACTAGATCGCAACTAGGACACAAGGAGGGCCCAACTAGGACGCAAGGCGGGCGCATGTAGGGCGCACCTAGGGTGCAGCTAGGTTGCAACTAGGGCGCAACTGGAGCACAAGTAGGGCGCAAGTACGGCGCAAGTAGGGCACAACTAGGACGTAACTAGGGTGCAACTAGGGTAGAAGTAGGGTGCAAATAGGACGCAAGTGGGGCACAATCAGGACGTAACTAGGGCGCAAGTAGGACGCAAGTAGTGCGCATCTAGGACACAACTAGGGCGCAACTAGGATGCAAGTAGGGCGCAAGAAGGTCGCAGCTAGGACACACCTAGGACATAGCTAGGGCACAACTAGGGCGTAGCTAGTGTCCAACTGAGGCGCAACTAGGAAGCAACTAGGACGCAAGATAAGGGCAAGTAGGGAACAAGAAGGGCACAACTAGATTACGTGTAGGACGCAAGTAGGGCACAACTAGGGCGTAACCAGGGCGCAACTAGGGCGCAACTAGGGCATAGCTAGTGCCTAACAGAAGTGAATGTAGGGCGCAACTAGGGCACAAGTAGGATGGAACTGAGGTGCAAGTAGGGCACAACTAGGGCGGAACTAGGGTGCAACTAGGGCACAACCAGGTCCCAAGTTGGGCGCAAGTAGGGCGCAAGTGGGACGCAAGTAGGACGCAACTAGGACGCAACTAGGGTGCAACTAGGGCACAAGTAGGGTGCAAGTAGGACGCAACTAGAGCACAACTAGGGTGCAACTAGGGCGCAACTAGGACGCAACAAGGGCACAACTACGGCGTAGCTAGTGCCCAAATGAGGCACAACTAGGGCACAACTAGAGCACAACAGGGGCACAATTACAACACGAGTAGGGCGCAAGAAGGACGCAAGTTGGACGCAAGTAGGACGCAACTAGGGTGCAACTAGGGTGTAGCTTGTGCCCAACTGAGACTCAACATGGGCGCAACTAGGGCGCAACTAGGGTGCAACTAGGGCGCAACTAGGGTGCAACTAGGGTGCAACTAGGGCGCAAGTAGGGCACAACAAAGATGCAACTCGGGTGCAACTAGGGCGCAACTAGGGTGCAACTAGGGCGCAACTAGTGCGTAACTAGGGCGCATATCAGGTGCAATTAGGGTGCAAGTAGAGCGCAAGAAGGGAGTAACTAGGGTGCAACTTTGGCGCAAGTAGGGTGCAAGTAGGGTGCAAATAGGACGTAACAAGGGTGCAACTAGGGCGGAAGTAGGACGCAACTAGGGTGCAACTAGGGCGAACTAGGATACAACTAGGACACAAGTAGGGCGCAAGTAGGGCGCAACTAGGGCGCAACTAGGACACATCTAGGGTGCACCTTGGACATAGCTAGAGCCAAACTGATGCGCAACTAGAGCGCAACTAGGGCGCAACTAGGACGCAACTAGGACGCAGGTAGGGCGCAACTAGGGTGCGAGTAGGACAAAAGTAGGACGCAACTAGGGTGCAACTAGGGTACAACTAGGGCGTAACTAGGATGTAGCTAGTGTCCAACTAAGGCGCAACTAGGCTGCAACTAGGGGGCAAGAAGGGCGTCACTAGGGTACAAGTAGGACGCAACTAGGAGGCAACTAGGGCGCAACTAGGACGCAACTAGGTCGAAAGTAGGGCGCAAGAAGGGCACAAATAGGGCGCAATTAGGGTGCAACTAGGGCACAACTAGGGCACAAGTAGGGCGCAAGTCGGGCCCAACTAGGGCACAACTAGGGCGCAAGGAGGACGCAAAAAGGATGCAAGTACGGTACAACTAGGGCGCAAGTAGGGCACAACTATGACGCAAGTAGGGCGCATCTAGGGCGCAACTAGGACGCACCTAGGGCGCAACTAGGACGTAGCTAGTGCCCAACTGAGGCGCAACTAGGGCGCAACTAGGGCGCAAGTCGGGCGCAACTAGGGCACAAGTAGGGCGCAAGTAGGGTGCAAGTAGGGCACAAGTAGGTTGCAAGTAGGGCATAAGTAGGGTGCAACAAGGGCGCAACAATGGCACAACAAGGGTGTAGCTCGTGTCCAACTAAGGTGCAAGTAGGGCGCAACTAGGACGCAAGTAGGGCGCAACTAGGACGAGACTTGGGTGCAACTATGCAACTGGGGCGCAACAAGGGCGCAAGTAGGACGCAAGTAGGACGCAAGTAGGGTGCAACTAGGGCGCAACTAGGGCGCAACTATGGCGTAAGTAGGATGCAACAATGACGCAACTAGGGTGCAACCAGGGAACAAGGGCACAACTAGGGCGTAACTAGGGTGCAACTAGGGCGCAACTAGGACGCAACTAGGGCATAGCTAGGGCGTAGCTATTGCCTAATTGAGGCGCAACTAGGGCACAACTAAGGCGCAACTAGGGTGAAAGTAGGGCGCAAATAGGACACAAGTAGGGCGCAAGTAGGGCGCAATTAGGGCACAACTGGGGCACAACTAGGGCGTAGCTAGTGCCCAACTAAGGCGTAACTAGGGTGCAACTAGGGTGCAAGTAGGGCGCAAGTAAAGCACAACTAGGGCACAAATAGGACACAACTAAGGCCTAGCTAGTACCCAACTAAGGCGCAACTAGGGTGCAAGTAGGCTGCAAGTAGGGCGCAAGTAGGGCGCAACTAGGGCACAACTAGGGCACAACTAGGACGTAGCTAGTGACGAACTAAGGCGCAACTAGGGTGCAACTAGGGCGCAAGTCCGTCGCAACTAGGGCACAAGTAGGACGCAAGTAGGGCGCAATTAGGGTGCAAGTAGATTGCAAGTAGGGTACAAGTAGGGCGCAACTAGGATGCAACAATGGCACAACTAGGAGGTAGCTAGTGCCCGACTAAGGTGTAACTAGGGTGCAACTAGGGTGCAAGTAGGACACAACTAGGGCGCGACTAGGGTGCAACTAGGGCGCAACTAGGGCATAACTAGGGTACAACTAGGGCGCAACTAGGACGTAAGTAGGGCGTAAGTAGGGCGCAACTAGGGCACAACTAGGGCGCAACTAGGGCGTAGCTTGGGCGCAACTATGGCGTAAATAGGACGCAACTATGGCGTAAATAGGGCGCAACTAGGACGCAACTAGTTCGCAACCAGGGAACTAGGGCAAAACTAGGGTGGAACTAGGACACAACTAGGGCGCAACTAGGACGCAACTAGGACGAAACATGGGCGTAGTTAGTGCCCAATTGAGGCGCAACTAGGGCACAACTAAGACGCATGTAGGACACAAGTAGGGCGCAAGTAAGGCGCAAGTAAGGCGCATTTAGGATGCCACTAGGACACAACTAGGACACAACTAGGACGTAGAGAGTGTCCAACTAAGGTGCAACTAGGAAGAAACTAGGACACAACTAGGGCGCAACAAGGACGCAAGTAGGACGTAGCTAGTGCCCAACCGAGGCACAACTAGGACGCAACTAGGACGCAAGGAGGGCTCAACAAGGACACAAGTAGGGCACAAGTAGGGCGCAAGTAGGGCACAACTAGGGCGCATCCAGGGTACAACTAGGACGCAAATAGGGTGCACGTAGGGCGCAACTAGGGTACAAGTAGGGCGAAACTAGGGTGCATGTAGGATGCAAGTAAGGCGATAGTGGGGGGTAAGTAGGGCGCAACTAGGGTGCACCTAGGGCACAACTAGGACACAAGTAGGGTGCAAGTAGGGCACAAGTAGGGTGCAACTAGGACGCAACTAGGGAGCAACTAGGGTGCAAGTAGGGCTCAAGTAGGGTGCAAGTAGGGCACGACTAGGACGCAACTAGGACGCAACTAGGACGCAAGTAGGGCGCAAGTAGGACGCAACTAGGGTGCAACTAGGGCGCAACTAGGACACAAGAAGGGTGCAAGTAAGGTGCAACTAGGGCGCAACTAGGGTGCAACAAGAACACAAGTAGGGTGCAACTAGGGCACAACTAGGGCGTAACTAGGGTGCAACTAGGGCGTAGCTAGTGATCAACTGAGGCGCAACTAGGGCACAACTAGGGCGCAAGTAAGGCGCAACTAGGGTGCAAGTACGAGACAACTAGGGAAAAACTAGGGCGAAACAAGGGCGTAACTAGGGTGCAACTAGGCATAGCTAGTGCCCAACTGAGGCGCAACTAGGGTCCAACTAGGGCGCAACAAGGGCGCAAGTAGGGCGCAAGTAGGGCGCAATAAAGATGCAACTGGGGTACAACTAGGGCGCATCAAGGGCGTAGCTAGTGCCCAACTGAGGCGCAACTAGGGGAAAACTAGGGCGCAACTAGGGTGTAAGTTGGGCGCAATTAGGGCTCAAGTATGGCGCAAGTATGGCGCAAGTAGGGCGCAAGTATTGCGCAAGTAGGGCACAACTAGGGCGCAACTAGGGTGCACCTAGGTCGCAAGTAGGATGCGAGTAGGCACAACTAGGGTGCAACCAAGGCGCAACTGGGGTAAAAATAGGGCATAAGTAGGGGAAACGTAGGGTGCAACTAGGGCGCAACAAGGGCACAACTAGGGCGCAACAAGGGTGCAACTAGGGTGCAACTAGGGTGTAGCTAGTGCCCAACTGAGGCACAACCAAGGGGCAACTAGGTTGCAACTAGGGCACAACTAGGGCGCAAGTAGGAAGCAAGTAGGGCGTAGATAGGGTGCAACTAGAGCGCAACAAGAGCGCAAGTAGGGCGTAGCTGGTGTCCAACTGAGGCGCAACCAGGACGCAAGAAGGGCGCAACTAGGACACAACTAGGAGGCACAACTAGGGTGCAACTAGGGCGCAAGTAGGGCGCAAGTAGGGCACAAGAAGGGCGCAACAAGGGTACAAGTAGTGCGTAGCTAGTGTCCAACTGAGGCACAACTAGGGCGCAACTAGGGTGCAACTTGGGTGCAACTAGGGCGCAAGTATGGTGCAACTAGGCGCAAGTAGGACACAAGTAGGACACAACTAAACCACAACCAAGGCGCAAGTACTGCGTAACTAGGGCACAACCAGGGCACAGTTAGGGCGGAACTATGGCACAAGTAGGGCGCAACTAGGGCGTAACTAGGGCATATCTAGTTCCCAACTAAGGCGCAACTAGGGCGTAACTAGGACGCAACAAAGGCGTAGTAGGGGGCAATTAGGGTGCAACTAGGGCGCAACTAGGGTGCAACTGGGGCGTAGCTAGCGCCCAACAGAGGCGCAACTAGGACGCAAATAGGGCATAACAAGGGCACAATTAGGGCGCAACTAGGGTGCAAGTAGGACGCAACTAGGGCGCAACTAGGACACAAGTAGGGCGCAAGTAGGGCACAACTAGGGTGCAAGTAGGGCGCAACTAGGGCGCAAGTAGGACACAACTAGGACACAACTAGGGTGCAACTAGGGAGCAACTAGGGCGAAAGTAAGGCACAACTAGGGTACAACTAGGGCGCAATTAGGGCGCAACTAGGACGCAAGTAGGGTGCAACTAGTGTGTAGCTAATTTCCAACTGAGGCGCAACTAGGGTGCAACTAGGGCGCAACTAGGGGGCAAGTAGAGCGCATCTAGGGTGCAAGTAGGGCACAAGTAGGGCGCAAGTAGGGTCCAAGTAGGGCACAACTAGGGCGCAACTACGGTGCAAGTAGGGCAC
Source organism: Penium margaritaceum (assembly GCA_023375785.1). Classification (NCBI taxonomy): domain Eukaryota; kingdom Viridiplantae; phylum Streptophyta; class Zygnematophyceae; order Desmidiales; family Peniaceae; genus Penium; species Penium margaritaceum. Next base: position 55,622 of record SZWC01014232.1, on the reverse strand, counting down.
AAGCAGGGCCCAAGTAGGACACAACCAAGGCACAACTAGGGCGCAACTAGGGCACAAGTAGGGCGCAACTAGGATGCAACTAGGGTACAACTACGGCGTAAGAAGGGCGTAACTAGGACGCAACTAGGGCACAACCAGAGAACTAGGGCACAACTAGGGTGCAAGTAGGGCGCAAGTAGGACGCAAGTAGGACACAAATAGAGTGTAACGAGGGCGTAACTAGGCCGCAAGTAGGGCACAAGTTGGGCATAACTAGGGCGCATCTAGGGTGCAACTAGGGCTCAACTAGGACGTGACTAGGACGCAGGTAGGGTGCAACTAGGGCGCAACTAGGGTGCAACTTGGGTGCAACTAGGACGCAACTAGGGCGCATCTAGGATGCAAGAAGGGCGCAAGTAGGACGTGAGTAGGGCGAAATGAGAGCGCAACTAGAGTGCAACTAGGGCACGACTAGGGCACAAGTAGGGCGCAAATTGGGCGCAAGTAGGGTGCAACTAGGGTGTAACTAAGGCGTAGGTAGTGTCCAACTAAGCCGCAACAAGGTCGCAACTAGGTCGCAACTAGGTCGCAACTAGGACGCAACTAGGACGCAACTAGGGCACAACTAGTGCAAAACTAGGGTGCAAGTAGGGCACAACTAAGTCGCAAGTAGGACGCAAGAAGGGCACAACTAGGGCACAACTAGGGTGCAACTAGGGTGCATCTAGGGCACAAGTAGAGCGCAACTAGGGCGCAACTAGGTCGCAACTAGGGAGCAACTAGGACGCAAGTAGGGTGCAAGTAGGGCGCAACTAGGATGCAACTAGGACGCAACTAGGGTGCAAGTAGGGCGCAAGTAGGGCGCAAGTAGGACGCAACTAGGACGCAACCAGGGCATAAGTAGGAAGCAAGTAGGGTGCAACTAGGACGCAACTAGGGCGCGACTAGGGCGCAACTCGGGCATAGCTAGTGCACAACTGAGGCGCGACTATGGCGCAACAAGGTGGCAAGTAGGGCGCAACTAGGGTGCAACTAGGGCGCAAGTAGGACGCAACTATGGCATAATTAGGACGCAAGTAGGGTGCAACTAGGATGCAACTAGGACGCAACTAGGGCGCAACTAGGACAGAGCTAGTTTCCAAGTCAGGAGTAACTAGGTCGGAACTAAGGCCCAAGTATGGTACAACTAGGGCGCAAGTAGGGCGCAACTAGGGCGCAACTAGGGCGCAACCAGGTCGCAAGTAGGGCACAACTAGGACGTAACTTGGGGACAACTAAGATGCAAGTATGGCGCAAGTAGGGTGCAAGTAGGGCGCAACTAGGACATCACTAGGTCGCAACTAGGGCACAAGTAGGGTGAAGTAGGACGCAAGTAGGACACAATCAGGGCGCAACTAGGACGCAAGTAGGACGCAAGTAGGACGCAACCAGGGCACAACTAGGGCGCAACTAGGACGCAAGTAGGGCGCAAGTAGGACACAACTAGGACTCACCTAGGACGCAACTAGGGCACAGCTAAGGCGTAGCTATTGCCCAACTGAGGCGCAACTAGGGCCAAACTAGGGCGCAAGTCAGGCGCACCTAGGGCGCAAGTAGGGTGCAACTAGAACACAACTAAGGCACAAGCAGGATGAAACTAGGACGCAAGATGGGCGCAACTAGGGTGCAATTAGGGCATAGCTAGTGTCTAACAGAGGCACAACTAGAGCGCAACTAGGGCGCAAGTAGGACGCAACTAGGGCACAAAAAGGGCACAACTAGGGCGCAACTAGGACGCAACTAGGGCACAAGTAGGGCGCAAGTAGGGCGCAAGTAGGACGCAACTGGGGCGCAACTAGGGCGCAAGTAGGGTCCAAGAAGGGTGCAAGTAGGACGCAACTAGGGTGCAACTAGGGGGCAACTAGGGTGCAAGTAGGGCGCAAGTGGGGCACAAGTAGGATGTAACTAATGCGCAACAAAGGCGCAACTTAGACGCAAGTAGGGTGCAACTAGAGCGTAACTAGGGCGCAACTAGGGCGCAACTAGGGTGCAACTAGGGCGCAACAAGGGCACAACTAGGGCGTAGCTAGTGGCAAAATGAGGCGCAACTAGGACACAACTAGGGCGCAACTAGGGCACAACTAGAGCGCCAGTAGGGCGCAAGTAGGGTGCAAGTAGGACGTAAGTAGGGTGCAACAAGGGTACAACTAGAGTGTAGTTAGTACCCAATTTAGGTGTAACTAGGGTGTAACTAGGACGCAAGTAGGTTGCAACTAGGGCACCACTAGGACACAAGTAGGACGCAAGAAGGGTGTAAGTAGGACGCAACTAGGGTACAACTAGGACGCAACTAGGGCGTCCCTAGTATCCAACTATGGCGCAACTAGGGCGCAACTAGGGTCCAACTAGGGCGCAAGTAGGGCGCAAGTAGGGCGTAAGTAGGGCGTAAGTAGGGCGCAACTAGCTTGCAACTAGCGCGCAACTAGGGCGCAAGTAGGGCACAAGTAAGGTGCGACTGGGGCGCATCTAGGACGCAACTAGGGTGCAACTATGGCGTAAGTAGGGCGCAACTATGGCGTAGGTAGGACGCAACTAGGGTGCAACTAGGGTGCAACCAGGGAACTAGGGCACAACTAGGGTGGAACTAGGACACAACTAGGGCGCAACTAGGATGCAACTAGGGCAAAACTTGGGCGTAGATGGTGCCCAATTGAGGCACAAGTAGGGCACAACTAAAGTGCAAGTAGGGCGCAAGTAAGGCGCAAGTAGGGCGCAAGTAGGGTGCAACTAGCGCACAACTAGGACACAACTAGGGCGTAGCTAGTGTCCAACTAAGGTGCAATTAAGGCACAACCAGGGCGGAACTAGGGCACACCTATGGCGCAACTAAGACGCAACTAGGGCGTAACTAGGCCATAGCTAGTGCCCAATTGAGGCGCAACTAGGATGAAACTAAGGCGCAACTACGGCGCAACTCGGGTGCAAGTGGGGCGCAAGTAGGGCGCATGTAGGACGCCACTTGGGCATAACTAGGACACAACTAAGACGTAGCGAGTGCCCAACAAAGGTGCAACTAGGGCGAAACTAGGGCACAACTAGGGCGCAAAAAGGACGCAAGTAGGGCGCAACAAGGGCACAAGTAGGGCGCAAGTACGGCGCAAGTAGGGCACAACTAGGACACAACTAGGGCGCAACTAGGGGGTAGCTAGTGATCAACTGAGGCGCAACTGGGGCACAACTAGGGCGCAAGTAAGGCGTAACTAGGAAACAAGTAGGAGACAACTAAGGCACAACTAGGGCGCAACAAGGGCGTAACTAGGGTGCAACTAGGCATAGCTAGTGCCCAACTGAGTCGCAACTAGGGCCCAACTAGGGCGCAACAAGGGCGCAAGTAGGGTGCAAGTAGGGTGTAATAAAGATGCAACTGCGGTGTGACTAGGACGCATCAAGGGCGTAGCTAGTGCCCAACTGAGGCGCAACTAGGGGAAAACTAGGGTGCAACTAGGGCGTAAGTAGGGCGCAACTAGGGCACAAGTAGGGTGCAAGTATGGCGCAAGCAGGGCGCAAGTAGGACGCAACTAGGGTGCAACTAGGGCGCAACTAGGGTGTACCTAGGTCGCAAGTAGGACGCGAGTAGGCACAACTAGGTTGCAACCAAGGCGCAACTGGGGTGCAACTAGGGCATAAGTAGGGGAAACGTAGGGTGCAACTAGGGCGCAACTAGGGCATAACTAGGGCGCAACTAGGGCGCAACTAGAGCGCAACTAGGGTGTAGCTAGTGCCCAACTGAGGCGCAACCAAGGCGCAAGTAGGGTGCAACTAGGGCATGACTAGGACGCAAATAGGGTGCAAGTAGGGCGTACATAGGGTGCAACTAGAGCGCAACTAGGACGCAAGTATGGCGTAGCTGGTGCCCAACTGAGGTGCAACTAGGACGCAAGAAGGGCGCAACTAGGAAGCAACTAGGTTACAACCGGGGCGCAACTAGGGCGCAACTAGGGCGAAAATAGGGCGCAATTGGGGCACAAGTAGAGCGCAACTAGGGTGCAACTAGGGTGTAGCTAGTGTCCAACTGAGGCACAACTAGGGTGCAACTAGGGTGCAACTTGGGTGCAACTAGGGCGCAAGTATGGCGCAACTAGGCACAAGCAGGACGCAAGAAGGGCACAACTAGAGCACAACCAAGGCGGAAGTACGGCGGAACTAGGGCGCAACCAGGCCACAATTAGGGCGGAACTATGGCACAACTACAGCACAACTAGGGCGCAACTACGGCATAACTAGGGCTTATCAAGTGCCCATCTAAGGCGTAACTAGGGCACAACTAGGACGCAACAAGGGCGCACGTAGGGCACAACTAGGGCGCAACTAGGGTGCAACTAGGGTGCAACTAGGGCGTAGCTAGTGCCCAACAGAGGCGCAACTAGGGTGAAAGTAGGACGCATCTAGGATGCAACTAGGACACAAATAGGGCGCAAGTAGGGCGCAACTAGGGTGCAAGCAGGGCGCAACTAGGGCGCAAGTAGGGCGCAGCTAGGGCACAACTAGGGTGCAACTAAGGAGCAACTAGGGTGCAAGTAGGGCACATGTAGGGCGCAAGTAGGGCACAAGTAAGGCGCAACTAGGGCGCAACTAGGGTGCAATTAGGGTGCAACTAGGGCACAACTAGGGTGCAAATAGTGCGTAGCTAATGTCCAATTAAGGCGCAACTAGGGTGAAACTAGGGCGCAACTAGGGGGCAACTAGGGCGCATCTAGGGTGCAAGTAGGGCGCAAGTAGGGCGCAAGTAGGGTCCAAGTAGGAGACAACCACGGCACAACTAGGGCACAACTAGAGCACAAGTAGGGCGCAAGTAGGATGCAACTAGGACGCAACTGTGGCGTAAGTAGGGTGCAACTAGGACGCAACTAGGGCACAACCAGAGAACTAAGGCACAACTAGGGTGCAAGTAGGGCACAAGTAGGGCGCAAGTAGGACACAAATAGAGTGTAACCAGGGTGCAACTAGGCCGCAAGTAGCGCACAAGGTGGGCACAACTAGGGCGCAGCTAGGGCGCAACTAGGGCGCAACTAGGACGTGAGTAGGACGCAGGTAGGGTGCAACTAGGGTGCAACTAGGGCGCAACTAGGACGTACCTTGGGTGCAACTAGGGCGCAACTAGGGCACATCTAGGACGCAAGAAGGACGCAAGTAGGGCATGTGTAGGGCGAAACTACAGCGCAACTAGGGTGCAACTAGGGTGCAACTAGGGCACGACTAGGACGCAAGTAGGGTGCAAATAGGGCGCAAGTAGGGTGCAACTAGGATGCCACTAGGGCGTAGGTAGTGTCCAACTGAGGCGCAACTAGGTCGCAACTAGGGCGCAACTAGGGCACAACTAGTGCGCAACTAGGGTGCAAGTAGGGCACAACTAGGTCGCAAGAAGGGCGCAAGTCGGGCACAAGAATGGCGCAAGTAGGGTGCAACTAGGGTGCAACTAGGGTGCATCTAGGGCACAAGTAATGTGCAACTAGGGCGCAACTAGGTGGCAACTAGGACGCAACTAGGACGGAAGTAGGATGCAAGTAGGGCACAACTAGGGTGCAACTAGGCCGCAACTAGGGTGCAAGTAGGGTGCAAGTAGGGCGCAAGTAGGGTACAACTAGGATGTAACTAGGGCATAAGTAGGAAACAAGTAGGGCGCAACTAGGGCGCATCTAGGGCGCAACTAGGGCGCGATTAGGGCGCAACTTGGGCATAGCTAGTGCACAACTGAGGCACGACTATGGCACAACAAGGTGGCAAGTAGGGCGCAACTAGGGCGCAAGTAGGGCGCAACTATGGCACAATTAAGATACAAGTAGGGTGCAACTAGGATGCAACTAGGGCGCAACAAGGACATAGCTAGTTTCCAAGTCAGGCGTAACTAGGTCGGAACTAAGGCCCTAGTATGGTGCAACTAGGGCGCAAGTAGGGCGCAAGTAGGGCGCAACTAGGAGGCAACAAGGGCGCAACCAGGTCGCAAGTAGGGTACAAATAGGACGTAAGTTGGGGGCAACTAGGGTGCAAGTAGGGCGCAAGTAGGGCGCAAGTAGGGTGTAACTAGGACATAACTAGGGTGCAACTAAGGCACAAGTAGGGTGAAGTAGGGCGCAAGTAGGACACAATCAGGGCGCAACTAGGACGCAAGTAGGATGCAAGTAGGACGCAACCAGGGCACAACTAGGGCACAACTAGGACGCAAATAAGGCGCAAGTAGGGCCCAACTAGGACTCACCTAGGACGCAACTAGGGCACAACTAGGGCGTAGCAATTGCCCAACTGAGGCGCAACTAGGGCGCAACTGGGGCGCAAGTCAGGCGCACCAAGGGTGCAAGTAGGGCGCAACTAGAACACAAGTAGGGCACAAGCAGATTGAAACTAGGGCGCAACTTGGACGCAACTAGGGCCCAACTAGGGCGCAACTAGGGCGCAACTAGGGCGCAACTAGGGCATAGCTAGTGTCCATTAGAGGCGCAACTACATCGCAACTAGGACGCAAGTAGGACGCAACTAGGGCGCAAAAAGGGCACAACTAGGGCGCAACTAGGGCGTAACTAGGGTGCAAGTAGGGCGCAAGTAGGGTGTAAGTAGGGCGCAACTGGGGCGTAAAAAGGGGGAAAGTAGGGTCCAAGAAGGGCGCAAGTACGACGCAACTAGGGTGCAACTAGGGGGCAACTAGGGCGCAAGTAGGGTCCAAGTGGGACACAAGTAGGACATAACTAATGCGCAACTAAGGCGCAACTAGGACGCAAGTAGGGCGCAACTAGGGCGCAACTAGGGCGCAACTAGGGTGCAACTAGGGCGCAACAAGGGCACCACTAGGGCATAGCTAGTGCCCAAATGAGGCGCAACAAGGATACAACTAGGGCGCAACTAGGGCACAACTAGAGCGCCAGTAGGACGCAAGTAGGGTGCAAGTAGGACGCAAGTAGGGTGCAACAAGGGTACAACTAGAGTGTGGTTAGTGTCCAATTGAGGCGCAACTAGGATGAAAATAGGGCGCAACTAGGTTACAACTAGGACGCCACTAGGACACAAGTAGGACGCAAGCAGGGTGCAAGTAGGACGCAACTAGGGTGCAACTAGGACGCAACTAGGGCGTACCTAGTATCCAACAAAGGCACAACTAGGGTGCAACTAGGGCCCAACTAGGGCGCATCTAGGGCGTAACTAGGGTACAAGTAGGGCGTAAGTAGGGCGCAACTAGCTTGCAACTAGCGCGCAACTAGGGCGCAAGAAGGGCGCAACTAGGGTGCGACTAGGGTGCATCTAGGGTGCAACTCGGGTGCATTTAGGGCGTAGCTACTGCCCAATTGAGGCGCAACTAGGGTGCAATTAGGGCACAAGTAGGGCTCAACTAGGTCGCAAGTAGGACACAATTATGGCGCAAGTCGGGTGCAAGTAGGGCGCAACTAGGGCGCAACTAGGACGCAACTTTGGTCCAACTATGTCATAGCTAGTGTCCAACTGAGGCGTAACTAGATCGCAACTAGGACGCAAGAAGGGCGCAAGGCGGGCGCAAGTAGGGCCACCTAGGGCGCAACTAGGGTGCAACTAGGGTGCAACCGGGGTGCAAGTAGGGTGCAAGTAGGACACAAGTAGGGCGCAACTAGGACGTCACTAGGGTGAAACTAGGGCACAAGTAGGGTGCAAGTAGGACACAAGTGGGGCACAATCAGGATGCAACTAGGACGCAAGTAGGACGTAAGTAGTGTGCATCTAGGGTGTAATTAGGACGCAAGTAGGGCACAAGAAGGGCGCGAATAGGACGCACCTAGGACATAGCTAGGGCACAACTAGGACGTAGCTAGTGTCCAACTGAGGCGCAACTTGGGCACAACTCGGACGCAAGATAAGGGCAAGTAGGGCACAAGAAGGGCGCAACTAGAAGACAAGTAGGACGCAAGTAGGACACAACTAGGACACAACTTGGGCGCAACTAGGACGCAACTAGGTAATAGCTAGTGCCTAACAGAGGTGCAACTAGGTCCCAACTAGGGTGTAAGTAGGATGCAACTGAGGTGCAAGTAGGGCACAACCAGGTCCGAAGTAAGCGCAAATAGGGCGCAAGTAGGGCACAAGAAGGGCGCAAGTAGGGACCAACTAGGGCGCAACTAGGATGCAACTAGGGCGCAAGTAGGGCGCAAGTGGGACGCAAGTAGGACGCAACTAGGACGCAACTAGGGTACAACTAGGGCACAAGTAGGGCGCAAGTAGGGCGCACCTAGAGCACAACTAGGGTGCAACTAGGGCGAAACTAGGACACAACAAGGGCACAACTAGGGCGTAACTAGTGCCCAAATGAGGCACAACTAGGGCGCAACTAGAGCACAACAGGGGCACAATTACAACACGAGTAGGGCACAATTAGGACGCAAGTCGGGCGCAAGTAGGACGCAACTAGGGTGCAACTAGGGTGTAGCTTGTGCCCAAGTGAGGCGCAACTTGGGCGCAACTAGGGCGCAACTAGGGTGCAACTAGGGTGCAACTAGGGCGCAACTAGGGTGCAACTAGGGTGCAACTAGGGCGCAAGTAGGGCGCAACAAGGATGCAACTCGGGCGCAACTAGGGCGCAACTAGGGTGCAACTAGGGTGCAACTAGTGCGCAACTAGGACATAGCTAGTTCTCAACTGAGGCGCAACTAGGGCGCAACAAGGGTACAACTAGGGCGTAACTAGGGCGCAAATAGGGTGAAATTAGGACGCAAATAGAGTGAAAGAAGAGGGTAACTAGGTTGGAACTTTGGCGCAAGTAGGGTGCAAGTAGGGTACAACTAGGGCGTAACAAGGGCGCAACTAGGGTGCAAGTAGAACGCAACTAGGGCGCAACTAGGGTGAACTATGACACAACTAGGAAACAAGTAGGGCGCAAGTAGGACGCAACTAGGGCGCAACTAGGGTACATCTAGGGTGCACCTTGGACATAGCTAGTGCCAAACTGATGCGCAAGTACAGCACAACTAGGACGCAAGTAGGCCGCAACTAGGACGCAGGTAGGGCGCAACTAGGGTGCGCGTAGGGCAAAAGTAGGGCGCAACTAGGGCGCAACTAGGGTGCAACTAGGGCGTAAGTAGGGCGTAGCTAGTGTCCAACTAAGGCGCAACTCGGCTACAACTAGGGGGCAAGAAGGGCGTCACTAGGGCACAAGTAGGATGCAACTAGAACGCAACTAGGGCACAACTAGGACGTAACTAGGTCGCAAGTAGGGTGCAAGTAGGGTGCAAGTAGGGCGCAATTAGGGCGCAACTAAGGGCACAACTAGGGTACAAGTAGGGCGCAAGTCGGGCGCAACTAGGGCACAACTAGGGCGCAAGGAGGGCGCACATAGGGTGCAAATACAGCACAACTAGGACGCAACTAGGACGCAACTATGACGCAAGTAGGGCGCAACTAGGGTGCAACTAGGATGTACCTAGGGGGCAACTAGGGCGTAGCTAGTGCCCAACTGAGGCGTAACTAGGACGCAACTAGGGTGCAAGTCAGGCGCAACTAGGGCACAAGTAGGGCGCAAGTAGGGCGCAAGTAGGGCGCAAGTAGGTTGCAAGTAGGGCATAAGAAGGGCGCAACGAGGGCACAACAATGGCACAACAAGGGCGTAGCTCGTGCCCAACAAAGGTGCAAGTAGGGCGCAACTAGGGCGCAAGTAGGGCGCAACTAGGGTGTGACTTGGGTGCAACTATGCAACTGGGGCGCAACTAGGACGCAAGTAAGACACAAGCAAGACGCAAGTAGGACGCAAGTAGGGCACAACTAGGGCGTAATTATGGTGTAAGTAGGGCGCAACAAGGATGCAACTAGGGCGCAACTAGGGAACAAGGGCACAAATAGGGCGTAACTAGGGTGCAACCAGGGTGCAACTAGGATGGGACTAGGGCGTAGCTAGGGCGTAGCTAGTGCCCAATTGAGACGCAACTTGGGCACAACTAAGGCGCAACTAGGGCGCAAGTAGGGCGCAAGTAGGGCACAAGTAGGACGCAAGTAGGGTGCAAGTAGGGTGCAACTAGGGCACAACTAGGGCACAACTAGGACGTAGCTAGTGCCCAACTAAGGCGCAACTAGGGCGCAACTAGGACGCAAGTAGGGCGCAAATAGGGCACAACTAGGGCACAACTAGGGCACAACTAAGGCGTAGCTAGTGCCCAACGAAGGGGCAACTAGGGTGCAAGTAGGGTGCAAGTAGGGCGCAAGTAGGGTGCAACTAGGGCACAACTAGGGCACAACTAGGGCGTATCTAGTGACCAACTAAGGTGCAACTAGGCTGTAATTAGGGTGCAAGTCGGGCGCAACTAGGGCGCAAGTAGGGCGCAAGTAGGGTGCAATTAGGATGCAAGTAGATTGCAATTAGGACGCAACTAGGGTGCAACAAGGGCGCAATTAGAACGCAAGTAGGAAGCAAGCCCTAAGTAAGGCGATTGTAGGGCACAAGTAGGGCGCAACTATGGTGCAACTAGGGCACAACTAGGACACAAGAAGGGTGCAAGTAGGGCGCAAGTAGGGCACAACTAGGACGCAACTAGGGAGCAACTAGGGTGCAAGTAGGGCTAAAGTAGGGTGCAAGTAGGGTGCGACTAGGACGCAAGTAGGGTGAAAGTAGGGTGTAACTAGGGTGCAACTAGGGTGCAACTAGGACACAAGAAGGTTGCAAGTAAGGTGCAACTAGGGCGCAACTAGGGCGCAAGAACACAAGTATGGCACAACTAGGGAGCAACTAGGGCGTAACTAGGGCGCAACTAGGGCGTAGCTAGTGATCAATTGAGGCGCAATTGATCACTAGCTAGTCCTACTTGCTTCCTACTTATGCAACTAGGGCATAAGTAGGAAGCAAGTAGGGCGCAACGAGGGCGCATCTAGGGCGCAACTAGGGCGCGACTAGGGCGCGACTAGGGCATAGCTAGTGCACAACTCAGGCGTGACTATGGCGCAACAAGGTGGCAAGTAGGGCGCAACTAGGGCGCAACTATGGCGCAACTATGGCACAATTAGGACGCAAGTAGGGCGCAACTAGGACGCAACTAGGACGCAACTAGGGGAAACTAGGACATAGCTAGTTTCCAAGTCAGGTGTAACTAGGTCGGAACTAAGGCCCAAGCAAAGTACAACTAGGGTGCAAGTAGGGCGCAACTAGGGCGCAACTAGGGCGCAACCAGGTCGCAAGTAGGGCACAACTTCGGCGTAACTTGGGAGCAACTAGGGTGCAAGCAGGGCGCACGTAGGGCGCAAGTAGGGCGCAACTAGGATATAACTAGGGTGCAACTAGGGCACAAGTAGGGTGAAGTAGGACGCAAGTAGGACACAATCAGGACGCAACTAGGACACAAGTAGGACGCAAGTAGGACGCAACAAGGGCACAACTAGGGCGCGACTAGGACGCAAATAGGGCGCAAGTAGGGCGCAACTAGGACTCACCTAGGATGCAACTAGGGCACAACTAGGGCGTAGCTATTGTCCAACTGATGCGCAACTAGGGCGCAACTAGGGCACAAGTCAGGCACACCTAGGGTGCAAGTAGCGCGCAACTAGAACACAAGTAGGGCACAAGCAGGATGAAACTAGGGCGCAGCTTGGGTGCAACTAGGGCGCAACTGAGGCATAGCTAGTGTCCAACAAAGGCGCAACTAGAGCGTAACTAGGGCGCAAGTAGGACGCAACTAGGGCGCAAATAGGGCGCATGTAGGGCGCAAGTAGGGCGCAAGTAGGGCGCAACTGGGGCGCAACTAGGGCACAATTAGGGTCCAAGAAGGGCGCAAGTAGGACGCAACTAGGGTGCAACCAGGGAGCAACTAGGGTGCAAGTAGGGCGCAAGTGGGGCACAAGTAAGACGTAACTAATGCCCAAGTAAGGCGCAACTAGGACGCAAGTAGGACGCAAGTAGGGCGCAACTAGGGCGCAACTAGGGTGCAACTAGGGCGCAACTAGGGTGCAACTAGTGCGCAACAACGGCACAACTAGGACGTAGCTAGTGTCCAAATGAGGCAAAACTAGGACACAACTAGGGCGCAACAGGGGCACAACTAGAGCGCCAATAGGGCGCAAGTAGGGCGCAAGTAGGACGCAAGTAGGGTGAAACAAGGGTACAACTAGAGTGTAGTTAGTGCCCAACTGAGGCGCAACTAGGCTGCAACTAGGGTACAACTAGGTTGCAACTAGGGCGCCACTAGGACACTAGTAGGACGCAAGTAGGGTGCAAGTAGGATGCAACTAGGGTGCAACTAGGACGCAACTAGGGCGTACCTAGTATCCAACTAAGGCGCAACTAGGGCGCAACTAGGGCCCAACTAGGGCGCAACTAGGGCGCAATTAGGGCGCAAGTAGTGCGTAAGTAGGGTGCAACTAGCTTGCAACAAGCGCGCAACTAGGGCGCAAGTAGGGCGCAACTAAGGTGCGACTAGGGTGCATCTAGGGTGCAACTAGGGTGCATTTAGGGCATAGCTAGTGTCCAACTGAGGCGCAACTAGGGTGCAATTAGGGCGTGAGTAGGGCTCAACTAGGGCGCAAGTAGGGCACAATGATGGCGCAAGTCGGGCGCAAGTAGGGCGCAACTAGGGCGCAACTAGGATGCAACTTTGGTCCAACTAGGTCGTAGCTAGTGTCCAGCTGAGGCGTAACTAGATCGCAACTAGGACACAAGGAGGGCGCAACTAGGGCGCAAGTAGGGCGCAACTAGGGCGCAACTAGGATGCAACTTTGGTCCAACTAGGTCGTAGCTAGTGTCCAGCTGAGGCGTAACTAGATCGCAACTAGGACACAAGGAGGGCGCAACTAGGGCGCAAGGCGGGCGCATGTAGGGCACACCTAGGGTGCAACTAGGGTGCAACTAGGGCGCAACTGGAGCGCAAGTAGGGCGCAAGTAGGGCGCAAGTAGGGCAAAAATAGGACGTAACTAGGGTGCAACTAGGGTACAAGTAGGGTGCAAGTAGGACGCAAGTGGGGCACAATCAGGACGTAACTAGGGCGCAAGTAGGACGCAAGTAGTGCGCATCTAGGACACAACTAGGGCGCAACTAGGATGCAAGTAGGGCGCAAGAAGGACGCAGCTAGGACACACCTAGGACATAGCTAGGACACAACTAGGGCATAGCTAGTTTCCAACTGAGGCGCAACTAGGAAGCAACTAGGACGCAAGATAAGGGCAAGTAGGGCACAAGAAGGCCACGACTAGATTACAAGTAGGACGCAAGTAGGGCACAACTAGGGCGTAACTAGGGCGCAACTAGGGCACAACTAGGGCATAGCTAGTGCCTAACAGAGGTGAAACTAGGGTGCAACTAGGGCGCAAGTAGGATGCAACTGAGGTGCAAGTAGGGCACAACTAGGGCGGAACTAGGGTGCAACTAGTGCACAACCAGGTCCCAAGTTGGGCGCAAGTAGGGCGCAAGTGGGACGCAAGTAGGACGCAACTAGGACACAACTAGGGTACAACTAGGGCACAAGTAGGGTGCAAGTAGGGCGCAACTAGAGCACAACTAGGGTGCAACTAGGGCGCAACTAGGATGCAACAAGGGCACAGCTACGGCGTAGCTAGTGCCCAAATGAGGCACAACTAGGACGCAACTAGAGCGCAACAGGGGCACAATTACAACACGAGTAGGGCGCAAGTAGGACGCAAGTTGGACGCAAGTAGGACGCAACTAGGGTGCAACTAGGGTGTAGCTTGTGCCCAACTGATACGCAACATGGGCGCAACTAGGGTGCAACGAGGTTGCAACTAGGGCGCAACTAGGGTGCAACTAGGGCGCAACTAGGGCGCAAGTAGGGCGCAACAAAGATGCAACTCGGGCACAACTAGGGCGCAACTAGGGTGCAACTAGGGCGCGACTAGTGCGCAACTAGGACATAGCTAGTTCTCAACTGAGGCGCAACTAGGGCGCAACTAGGGCGCAACTAGTACGTAACTAGGGTGCAAAAAGGGTGCAATTAGGGTGCAAGTAGAGCGCAAGAAGGGAGTAACTAGGGTGCAACTTTGGCGCAAGTAGGGTGCAAGTAGGGTGCAAATAGGGCGTAACAAGGGTGCAACTAGGGCGCAAGTAGGACGCAACTAGGGCGCAACTAGGACGAACTAGGATACAACTAGGACACAAGTAGGGCGCAAGTAGGGCGCAACTAGGGCACAACTAGGGCACATCTAAGGTGCACCTTGGACATAGCTAGTGCCAAACTGATGCGCAACTAGAGCGCAACTAGGGCGCAACTAGGACGCAACTAGGACGCAAGTAGGGCGCAACTAGGGTGCAAGTAGGACAAAAGTAGGACGCAACTAGGGTGAACTAGGGTACAACTAGGGTGTAACTAGGACGTAGCTAGTGTCCAACTAAGGCGCAACTAGGCTGCAACTAGGGGGCAAGAAGGGCGTCACTAGGGCACAAGTAGGACGCAACTAGGAGGCAACTAGGGCACAACTAGGACGCAACTAGGTCGGAAGTAGGGCGCAAGTAGGGCACAAATAGGGCGCAACTAGGGCGCAAGGAGGACGCAAATAGGATGCAAGTATGGTACAACTAGGGCGCAAGTAGGGCGCAACTATGAAGCAAGTAGGGCGCATCTAAGGCGCAACTAGGATGCACCTAGGGCGCAACTAGGACGTAGCTAGTGCCCAACTGAGGCGCAACTAGGGCGCAACTAGGGCGCAAATCGGGCGCAACTAGGGCACAAGTAGGGCGCAAGTAGGGCGCAAGTAGGGCACAAGTAGGTTGCAAGTAGGGCATAAGTAGGGTGCAACAAGGGCGCAACAATGGCACAACAAGGGTGTAGCTCGTGCCCAACTAAGGTGCAAGTAAGGCGCAACTAGGACGTAAGTAGGGCGCAACTACGACGAGACTTGGGTGCAACTATGCAACTAGGGCGCAACAAGGGCGCAAGTAGGATGCAAGTAGGACGCAAGTAGGGCGCAACTAGGGCGCAACTAGGGCGCAACTATGGTATAAGTAGGACGCAACAAGGACGCAACTAGGGCGCAACCAGGGAACAAGGGCACAACTAGGGCGTAACTAGGGTGCAACTAGGGCGCAACTAGGACGCAACTAGGGCGTAACTAGGGCGTAGCTAGTGCCCAATTGAGGCACAACTAGGGCACAACTAAGGCGCAACTAGGGCGCAAGTAGGGCGCAAGTAGGGCACAAGTAGGGCGCAAGTAGGGCACAATTAGGGCACAACCGGGGCACAACTAGGGCGTAGCTAGTGCCCAACTAAGGCGTAACTAGGGCGCAACTAGGGTGCAAATAGGGCGCAAGTAGAGCACAACTAGGGCACAAATAGGGCACAACTAAGGCCTAGCTAGTGCCCAACTAAGGCGCAACTAGGGTGCAAGTAGGCTACAAGTAGGGCGCAAGTAGGGCGCAAGTAGGGCGCAACTAGGGCACAACTAGGGCACAACTAGGGCGTAGCTAGTGACGAACTAAGGCGCAACTAGGGTGCAACTAGGGCGCAAGTCCATCGCAACTAGGGCACAAGTAGGACGCAAGTAGGGCGCAATTAGGGTGCAAGTAGATTGCAAGTAGGGCGCAAGTAGGGCGCAACTAGGACGGAACAATAGCACAACTAGGAGGTAGCTAGTGCCCGACTAAGGTGCAACTAGGGTGCAACTAGGGTGCAAGTAGGACGCAACTAGGGCGCAACTAGGGCGCAACTAGGGCTCAACTAGGGCGTAACTAGGGTACAACTAGGGCGAAACTAGGACGCAAGTAGGGCGTAAGTAGGGCGCAACTAGGGCACAACTAGGGCGCAACTAGGGTGCAACTTGGGCACAACTATGGCGTAAGTAGGACGCAACTATGGCGTAAGAAGGGCACAACTAGGACGCAACTAAAGCGCAACCAGGGAACTAGGGCACAACTAGGTTGGAACTAGGACGCAACTAGGGCGCAACTAGGACGCAACTAGGGCGAAACGTGGGCGTTGTTAGTGCCCAATTGAGGCGCAACTAGGGCACAACTCAGGCGCAAGTAGGACACAAGTAGGGCGCAAGTAAGGCGCAAGTAAGGCGCATGTAGGATGCCACTAGGACACAACTAGGACACAACTAGGACGTAGAGAGTGTCCAACCAAGGTGCAACTAGGACGAAACTAGGGCACAACTAGGGCGCAACAAGGACGCAAGTAGGACATAGCTAGTGTCCAACCGAGGCACAACTAGGGCGCAACTAGGACGCAAGGAGGGCGCAACAAGGACACAAGTAGGGCACAACTAGGGCGCAAGTAGGGCACAACTAGGGCGCATCCAGGGCACAACTAGAACGCAAGTAGGGCACACGGAGGGCGTAACTAGGGTACAAGTAGGGTGAAACTAGGGTGCATGTAGGACGCAAGTAAGGCGATAATGGGGGGTAAGTAGGGCGCAACTAGGGTGCAACTAGGGCACAACTAGGACACAAGTAGGGTGCAAGTAGGGCGCAAGTAGGGTGCAACTAGGACGCAACTAGGGAGAAACTAGGGTGCAAGTAGGGCTCAAGTAGGGTGCAAGTAGGGTGCGACTAGCATGCAACTAGGATGCAAATAGGGCGCAAGTAGGACGCAACTAGGGTGCAACTAGGGCGCAACTAGGACACAAGAAGGGTGCAAGTAAGGTGCAACTAGGGCGCAACTAGGGTGCAACAAGAACACAAGTAGGGCGCAACTAGGGCGCAACTAGGGCGTAACTAGGGCGCAACTAGGGCGCAGCTAGTGATCAACTGAGGCGCAACTAGGGCGCAACTAGGACGCAAGTAAGGCGCAACTAGGGCGCAAGTTGGAGACAACTAGGGCACAACTAGGGCGCAACAAGGGCGTAACTAGGGTGCAACTAGGCGTAGCTAGTGCCCAACTGAGGCGCAATTAGGGCCCAACTAGGGCGCAACAAGGGCGCAAGTAGGGCGCAAGTAGGGCGCAAGTAGGGCGCAATAAAGATGCAACTGGGGTGTAACTAGGGCGCATCAAGGGCGTAGCTAGTGCCCAACTGAGGCAAAACTAGGGGAAAACTAGGGCGCAACTAGGGTGTAAGTAGGGCGCAACTAGGGCTCAAGTAGGGCGCAAGTATGGCGCAAGTTGGGCACAAGTAGGGCGCAAGTAGGGCGCAACTAGGGCGCAACTAGGGTGCACCTAGGTCGCAAGTAGGATGCGAGTAGGCACAACTAGGGTACAACCAAGGCGCAACTGGGGTATAAATAGGGCATAAGTAGGGGAAACGTAGGTTGTAACTAAGGCGCAACAAGGGCACAACTAGGGCGCAACAAGGGTGCAACTAGGGTGCAACTAGGGTGTAGCTAGTGCTCAACTGAGGCACAATTAAGGCGCAACTAGGGTGCAACTAGGGCACAACTAGGGCGCAAGTAGGACACAAGTATGGCGTAGATATGGTGCAAATAGAGCGCAACTAGGGCGTAAGTAGGGTGTAGCTGGTGTCCAACTGAGGCACAACTAGGACGCAAGAAGGGCGCAACTAGGACGCAACTAGGACACAACCGAGGCGCAAATAGGGCGCAACTAGGGCGCAAGTAGGGCGCAAGTAGGGCACAAGTAGGGCGCAACAAGGGCGCAACTAGTGCGTAGCTAGTGTCCAACTGAGGCACAACTAGGGCGCAACTAGGGTGCAACTTGGGTGCAACTAGGGCGCAAGTATGGTGCAACTAGGCGCAAGTAGGACGCAAGAAGGACACAACTAGAGCACAACCAAGGCGCAAGTATGGCATAAATAGGGCACAACCATGGCACAGTTAGGGCCGAGCTATGGCACAACTAGGGCGTAACTAGGGCGTAACTAGGGTGTATCTAGTACCCAACTAAGGAACAACTAGGGCGCAACTAGGACGCAACAAAGGCGCAAGTAGGGGGCAAGTAGGGTGCAACTAGGGCGCAACTAGGGCGCAACTGAGGCATAGCTAGTGCCCAACAGAGGCGTAACTAGGACGCAAATAGGGCGTAACAAGGGCACAATTAGGACGCAACTAGGGTGCAAGTAGGACGCAACTAGGGCACAACTAGGGCACAAGTAGGGCGCAAGTAGGGAACAACTAGGGTGCAAGCAGGGCGCAACTAGGGTGCAAGTAGGACGCAACTAGGGCACAACTAGGCTGCAACTAGGGAGCAACTAGGATGCAAGTAAGGTGCAACTAGGGTGCAACTAGGGCGCAATTAGGGCGCAACTAGGGCGCAAGTAGGGTGCAACGAGTGTGTAGCTAATTTCCAACTGAAGCGCAACTATGGTGCAACTAGGGCGCAACTAGGGGGCAAGTAGAACGCATCTAGGGCGCAAGTAGGGCAAAAGTAGGGCCCAAGTAGGGTCCAATTTGGGCACAACTAGGGCGCAACTACGGTGCAAGTAGGGCACAAGTAGGGCCCAAGTAGGACACAACCAAGGAAAAACAAGGGCGCAACTAGGGCACAAGTAGGGCGCAACTAGGATGCAACTAGGGCACAACTACGGCGTAAGTAGGGTACAACTAGGACGCAACTAGGGCACAACCAGAGAACTAGGGCACAACTAGGGTGCAAGTAGGGCGCAAGTAGGACGCAAGTAGGACACAAATAGAGTGTAACTAGGGCGTAACTAAGTCGCAAGTAGGGCACAAGTTGGATGCAACTAGGGCGTAGCTAGGGTGCAACTAGGGCTCAACTAGGACGTGAGTAGGATGCAGGTAGGGTGCAACTGGGGCGCAACTAGGGTGCAACTTGGGTGCAACTTGGGTGCAACTAGGGCGCAACTAGGGCGCATCTCGGATGCAAGAAGGACGCAAGTAGGGCGTGAGTAGGGCGAAACTAGAGTGCAACTAGAGTGCAACTAGGGCACGACTAGGACGCAAGTAGGGCGCAAATTGGGCGCAAGTAGGGTGCAACTAGGGTGCAACTAGGGCGTAGGTAGTGTCCAACTAAGCCACAACTAGGTCGCAACTAGGTCGCAACTAGGATGCAACTAGGGCACAACTAGTGCGCAACTAGGGTGCAAGTAGGGCACAACTAAGTCGCAAGTAGGACGCAAGTAGGGTGCAAGTAGGGCACAACTAGGGTGCAACTAGGGTGCATCTAGGGCACAAGTAGAGCGCAACTAGGGCGCAACTAGGTTGCAACTAGGGCGCAGCTATGACGCAAGTAGGGTGCAAGTAGGGCGCAACTAGGGCGCAACTAGGACGCAACTAGGGTGCAAGTAGGACGCAAGTAGGGCGCAAGTAGGACGCAACTAGGACGCAACCAGGGCATAAGTAGGAAGCAAGTAGGGTGCAACTAGGGCGCAACTAGGGCGAGACTAAGGCGTAACTAGTGCATAGCTAGTGCACAACTGAGGCGCGACTATGGTGCAACAAGGTGGCAAGTAGGGCGCAACTAGGGCGTAAGTAGGGCGCAACTATGGCACAATTAGGACGCAAGTAGGGTGCAACTAGGACGCAACTAGGACGCAACTAGGGCGCAACTAGGACATAGCTAGTTTCCAAGTCAAGCGTAACTAGGTCGGAACTAAGGTCCAAGTATGGTACAACTAGGGCGCAAGTAGGGTGCAACTAGGGCGCAACTAGGGCGCAACCAGGTCGCAAGTAGGGCACAACTAGGACGTAACTTGGGGACAACTAGGGTGCAAGTATGGCGCAAGTAGGGTGCAAGTAGGGCGCAACTAGGACATCACTAGGTCGCAACTAGGGCACAAGTAGGGTGAAGTAGGACGCAAGTAGGACACAATCAAGGCGCAACTAGGATGCAAGTAGGACGCAAGTAGGAAACAAGTAGGACGCAACCAGGGCACAACTAGGGCGCAACTAGGACGCAAGTAGGGTGCAAGTAGGACACAACTAGGACTCACCTAGGACGCAACTAGGGCACAACTAGGGCGTAGCTATTACCCAACTGAGGCGCAACTAGGACGCAAGTCAGGCGCACCTAGGGCGCAAGTAGGGCGCAACTAGAACACAAGTAAGGCACAAGCAAGATGAAACTAGGACGCAAGTTTGGCACAACTAGGGTGCAACTAGGGCATAGCTAGTGTCTAACAGAGGCACAACTAGAGCGCAACTAGGGCGCAACTAGGACGCAACTAGGGCGCAAAAAGGGCACAACTAGGGCGCAACTAGGACGCAACTAGGGCACAAGTAGGGTGCAAGTAGGGTGCAAGTAGGACGCAACTGGGGCGCAACTAGGGCGCAAGTAGGGTCCAAGAAGGGCGCAAGTAGGACGCAACTAGGGTGCAACTAGGGGGCAACTAGGGCGCAAGTAGGGCTCAAGTGGGGCACAAGTAGGATGTAACTAATGCGCAACTAAGGCGCAACTAGGACGCAAGTAGGGTGCAACTAGAGCGCAACTAGGGCGCAACTAGGGCGCAACTAGGGTGCAACTAGGGCGCAACAAGGGCACAACTAGGGTGTAGCTAGTGGCAAAATGAGGCGCAACTAGGACACAACTAGGGTGCAACTAGGGCACAACTAGAGGGCCAGTAGGGCGCAAGTAGGGTGCAAGTAGGACGCAAGTAGGGTGCAACAAGGGTACAACTAGAGTGTAGTTAGTGCCCAATTGAGGCGTAATTAAGGTGCAACTAGGACGCAAGTAGGTTGCAACTAGGACACCACTAGGACACAAGTAGGACGCAAGTAGGGTGTAAGTAGGACGTAACTAGGATGCAACTAGGACGCAACTAGGGCGTACCTAGTATCCAACTAAGGCGCAACTAGGGCGCAACTAGGGTCCAACTAGGGCGCAACTAGGACGCAAGTAGGGCGCAAGTAGGGCATAAGTAGGGTGCAACTAGCTTGCAACTAGCGCGCAACTAGGACGCAAGTAGGGCGCAAGTAAGGTGCGACTAGAGCGCATCTAGGGCGCAACTAGGGTGCAACTAGGGTGCAACTATGGCGTAAGTAGGGTGCAACTATGGCGTAAGTAGGGCGCAACTAGGGTGCAACTAGGGTGCAACCAGGGAACTAGGGCCCACCTAGGGTGGAACTAGGACGAAACTAGGGCGCAACTAGGACGCAACTAGGGCGAAACTTGGGCGTAGCTGGTGCCCAATTGAGGCGCAAGTAGGGCACAACTAAAGCGCAAGTAGGACGCAAGTAGGGCGCAAGTAGGGTGCAAGTAGGGTGTAACTAGGGCACAACTAGGACACAACTAGGGCGTAGCTAGTGTCCAACTAAGGCGCAACTAAGGCACAACCAGGGCGGAACTAGGGCACACCTAGGGCGCAACTATGATGCAACTAGGGCGTAACTAGGCCGTAGCTATTGCCCAATTGAGGTGCAACTAGGGTGAAACTACGGCACAACTAGGGCGCAACTCGGGCGCAAGTGGGGCGCAAGTAGGGCGCATGTAGGAAGCCACTTGGGCATAACTAGGACACAACTAAGACGTAGCGATTGTCCAACTAAGGTGCAACTAGGGAAAAACTAGGGCACAACTAGGGCGCAAAAAGGACGCAAGTAGGGCGTAACAAGGGCACAAGTAGGGTGCAAGTAGGGCGCAAGTAGGGCACAACTAGGGCGTATCCAGGGCACAACTAGGAGGCAAGTAGGGCGCACGTAGGTCGCAACTAGGGTACAAGTAGGGCGAAACTAGGATGCATGTAGGACGCAAGTAAGGTCATAGTAGGGCACAAGGAGGGTGCAACTAGGGTGCAACTAGGGCACAACTAGGACACAAGTAGGACGCAAGTAGGACGCAAGCAGGGTGCAACTAGGACGCAACTAGGGAGCAATTACGGTGCAAGTAGGGCTCAAGTAGGGTGCAAGTAGGGCGCGACTAGGACGCAACTAGGACGCAAGTAGGATGCAAGTAGGGCGCAACTAGGGTGCAACTAGGGTGCATCTAGGACACAAGAAGGATGCAAGTAAGGTGTAACTAGGGCGCAACTAGGGCGCAACAAGAACACAAGTAGGGCGTAACTAGGGCGCAACTAGGGAGTAACTAGGGCGCAACTAGGGGATAGCTAGTGATCAACTGAGGCGCAACTGGGGTACAACTAGGGCGCAAGTAAGGCATAACTAGGGCGCAAGTAGGAGACAACTAGGGCACAACTAGGGCGCAACAAGGGCGTAACTAGGGTGCAACTAGGCATAGCTAGTGTCCAACTGAGTCGCAACTAGGGCCCAACTAGGGAGCAACAAGGGCGCAAGTAGGGCGCAAGTAGGACGCAATAAAGATGCAACTGGGGTGCAACTAGGGCGCATCAAGGGCGTAGCTAGTGCCCAACTGAGGTGCAACTAGGGGAAAACTAGGGTGCAACTAGGGCGTAAGTAGGGCGCAACTAGGGTACAAGTAGGGTGCAAGTATGGCGCAAGTAGGGCGCAAGTAGGGCGCAACTAGGGTGCAACTAGGGCGCAACTAGGGTGTACCTACGTCGCAAGTAGGACGCGAGTAGGCACAACTAGGTTGCAACCAAGGCGCAACAAGGGCGCAACTAGGGCATAAGTAGGGGAAACGTAGGGTGCAACTAGGGCGCAACTAGGGCATAACTAGGGCGCAACTAGGGCGCACCTAGGGTGCAACCAGGGTGTAGCTAGTGCCCAACTGAGGCGCAACCAAGGCGCAACTAGGGTGTAACTAGGGCACGACTAGGGCGCAAGTAGGGCGCAAGTAGGGCATAGATAGGGTACAACTAGAGCGCAACTAGGACGCAAGTATGGCGTAGCTGGTGCCCAACTGAGGTGCAACTAGGACGCAAGAAGGGCGCAACTAGGATGCAACTAGGTTACAACCGGGGCGCAACTAGGGTGCAACTAGGGCGAAGGTAGGGCGCAATTAGGGCACAAGTAGGGCGCAGCTAGGGTGCAACTAGGGCGTAGCTAGTGTCCAACTGAGGCACAACTAGGGTGCAACTAGGGTGCAACTTGGGTGCAACTAGGGCGTAAGTATGACGCAACTAGGCGCAAGCAGGACGCAAGAAGGGCACAACTAGAGCACAACCAAGGCGCAAGTACGGCGCAACTAGGGCGCAACCAGGCCACAATTAGGGCGGAACTATGGCACAACTACAGCACAACTAGGGTGCAACTAGGGCGTAACTGGGGCGTATCTAGTTCCCAACTAAGGCGTAACTAGGGCGCAACTAGGACGCAACAAGGACGCAAGTAGGGCGCAACTAGGGCACAACTAGGGTGCAACTAGGGTGCAACTAGGGCGTAGCCAGTGCCCAACAGAGGCGCAACTAGGGCGCAACTAGGGCGTAACAAGGGCACAAGTAGGGCGCAACTAGGGTAAAAGTAGGACGCAACTAGGACGCAACTAGGGCACAAGTAGGGCACAAGTAGGCGCAACTAGGGTGCAAGTAGGGCGCAACTAGGGCGCAAGTACGGCGCAACTACGGCATAACTAGGGTGCAACTAAGGAGCAACTAGGGCGCAAGTAGGGCAAATGTAGGGGGCAAGTAGGGCGCAAGTAAGGCGCAACTAGGGCGCAACCAGGGCGCAATTAGGGTGAAACTAGGGCGCAAGTAGGGTGCAACTAGTGCGTAGCTAATGTCCAATTGAGGCGCAACTAGGGTGAAACTAGGCCGCAACTAGGGGGCAACTAGGGCGCATCTAGGGTGCAAGTAGGGTGCAAGTAGGGTCCAATTAGGACACAACCAAGGCACAACTGGGGTACAACTAGGGTACAAGTAGGATGCAAGCAGGATGCAGCTAGGACACAACTATGGCGTAAGTAGGGCGCAACTAGGATGCAACTAGGGCACAACCAGAGAACTAAGGCACAACTAGGGTGCAAGTAGGGCGCAAGTAGGGCGCAAGTAGGACACAAATAGAGTGTAACCAGGGCGCAACTAGGCCGCAAGTAGGGCACAAGGTGGGCACAACTAGGGCGCAACTAGGGCGCAACTAGGACGTGAGTAGGACGCAGGTAGGGTACAACTAGGGTGCAACTAGGGCGCAACTAGGACGTACCTTGGGTGCAACTAGGGTGCAACTAGGGCGCATCTAGGACGCAAGAAGGACAAAAGTAGGGCATGAGTAGGACGAAACTATAGCGCAACTAGGGTGCAACTAGGGCACGACTAGGGCGCAAGTAGGGCGCAAATAGGGCGCAAGTAGGGTGCAACTAGGATGCCACTAGGGCGTAGGTAGTGTCCAACTAAGGCGCAACTAGGTCGCAACTAGTGCGCAACTAGGGTGCAAGTAGGGCACAACTAGGTCGCAAGAAGGGCGCAAGCAGGGCGCAAGTAGGGCGCAAGTAGGGCGCATTTAGGGTGCAACTAGGGTGTATCTAGGGCACAAGTAATGCGCAACTAGGGTGCAACTAGGTCGCAACTAGGACGCAACTAGGACGCAAGTAGGATGCAAGTAGGGCACAACTAGGGTGCAACTAGGCCGCAACTAGGGTGCAAGTAGGGCGCAAGTACGGCGCAAGTAGGGCACAACTACGACGCAACTAGGGCATAAGTAGGAAGCAAGTAGGGCGCAACTAGGGCGCATCTAGGGTGCAACTAGGGCGCGACTAGGGCGCAACTAGGGCATAGCTAGTGCACAACTGAGGCGCGACTATGGCGCAACAAGGTGGCAAGTAGGGCGCAACTAGGGCGCAAGTAGGGCGCAACTATGGCACAATTAGGATGCAAGTAGGGCGCAACTAGGACGCAACTAGGGCGCAACTAGGACATAGCTAGTTTCCAAGTCAGGCGTAACTAGGTCGGAACTAAGGCCCTAGTATGGTGCAACTAGGGCGCAACTAGGGCGCAACTAGGGCGCAACTAGGGTGCAACCAGGTCGCAAGTAGGGCACAACTAGGACGTAACTTGGGGGCAACTAGGGTGCAAGTAGGGCGCAAGTAGGGCGCAAGTAGGGTGCAACTAGGACATAACTAGGGTGCAACTAGGACACAAGTAGGGTGAAGTAGGGCGCAAGTAGGACACAATCAGGGCGCAACTAGGACGCAAGTAGGACGCAAGTAGGACACAACCAGGGAACAACTAGGGCGCAACTAGGACGCAAGTAAGGCGCAAGTAGGGCGCAACTAGGACTCACCTAGGACGCAACTATGGCACAACTTGGGCGTAGAAATTGCCCAACTGAGGCGCAACTAGGGCGCAACTGGGGCGCAAGTCAGGCGCACCTAGGGTGCAAGTAGGGCGCAACTAGAACACAAACAGGGCACAAGCAGATTGAAACCAGGGCGCAACTTGGGCGCAACTAGGGCGCAACTAGGGCATAGCTAGTGTCCATTAGAGGCGCAACTAGAGCGCAACTAGGGCGCAAGTAGGATGCAACTAGGGCCCAAAAAGGGCACAACTAGGGCGCAACTAGGGCGCAACTAGGGCGCAACTAGGGCGCAAGTAGGGTGCAAGTAGGGCGCAACTGGGGCGTAACTAGGGCGCAAGTAGGGTCCAAGAAGGACGCAAGTACGACGCAACTAGGGTGCAACTAGGGGGCAACTAGGGCGCACGTAGGGCGCAAGTGGGACACAAGTAGGACATAACTAATGCGCAACTAAGGCGCAACTAGGACGCAAGTAGGGCGCAACTAGGGTGCAACTAGGGCGCAACTAGGGCGCAACTAGGGTGCAACTAGGGCGCAACAAGGGCACAACTAGGGCATAGCTAGTGCCCAAATGAGGCGCAACTAGGATACAACTAGGAAGCAACTAGGGCACAACTAGAGTGCCAGTAGGACGCAAGTAGGGCGCAAGTAGTACGCAAGTAGGGTGCAACAAGGGTACAACTAGAGTGTGGTTAGTGCCCAATTGAGGTGCAACTAGGGTACAACTAGGGCGTAACTAGGTTACAACTAGGACGCCACTAGGACACAAGTAGGACGCAAGTAGGGTGCAAGTAGGACGCAACTAGGGTGCAACTAGGACGCAACTAGGGCGTACCTATTGTCCAACTAAGGCACAACTAGGGCGCAACTAGGGCCCAACTAGGGCGCAACTGGGACGTAACTAGGGCGCAAGTAGGGCGTAAGTAGGGTGCAACTAGCTTGCAACTAGCGCGCAACTAGGGCGCAAGTACAGCGCAACTAGGGTGCGACTAGGGTGCATCTAGGGTGCAACTCTGGTGTATTTAGGGCGTAGCTACTGCCCAACAGAAGCGCAACTAGGGTGCAATTAGGGCGCGAGTAGGGCTCAACTAGGGCGCAAGTAGGGCACAATTATGGCGCAAGTCGGGTGCAAGTAGGGCGCAACTAGGGCACAACTAGGACGCAACTTTGGTCCAACTAGGTCATAGCTAGTGTCCAGCTCAGGCGTAACTAGATCGCAACTAGGACGCAAGTAGGGTGCAAGGCGGGCGCAAGTAGGGCCACCTAGGGCACAACTAGGGTGCAACTAGGGTACAACCGGGGCACAAGTAGGGTACAAGTAGGACGCAAGTAGGGCACAACTAGGACGTCACTAGGGTGCAACTATGGCACAAGTTGGGTGCAAGTAGGACGCAAGTGGGGCACAATCAGGACGCAAGTAGGACGCAAGTAGGACGCAAGTAGTGTGCATCTAGGGTGCAACTAGGGCGCAACTAGGACGCAAGTAGGGTGCAAGAAGGGCGCAAATAGGACGTACCTAGGACATAGCTAGGGCACAACTAGGACGTAGCTAGTGTCGAACTGAGGCGCAACTTCGGCACAACTAGGACGCAAGATAAGGGCAAATAGGGCACAAGAAGGGCGCAACTAGAACACAAGTAGGACGCAAGTAGGGCACAACTAGGGCACAACTAGGGCGCAACTAGGGCGCAACTAGGGCGCAACTAGGACGCAAGTAGGATGCAACTGAGGTGCAAATAGGGCACAACCAGGTCCCAAGTTTGCGCAAATAGGGCGCAAGTAGGGCACAAGAAGGGCGCAATTAGGGTCCAACTAGGACGCAACTAGGGCGCAACTAGGGCGCAAGTAGGGCGCAAGTGGGACGCAATTAGGACGCAACTAGGACGTAACTAGGGTGCAACTAGGGCACAAGTAGGGCGCAAGTAGGGCGTAACTAGAGCACAAATAGGGTGCAACTAGGGCGAAACTAGGACGCAACAAGGTCACAACTAGGGCGTAACTAGTGCCCAAATGAGGCACAACTAGGGCGCAACTAGAGGGCAACAGGGGCACAATTACAACACGAGTAGGGCACAATTAGGACGCAAGTTGGGCGCAAGTAGGACGAAACTAGGGTGCAACCAGGGTGTAGCTTGTGCCCAAGTGAGGCGCAACTTGGACGCAACTAGGGCGCAGCTAGGGTGCAACTAGGGTGCAACTAGGGCGCAACTAGGGTGCAACTAGGGTGCAACTAGGGCGCAAGTAGGACGCAACAAGGATGCAACTCGGGCGCAACTAGGGCGCAACTAGGGTGCAACTAGGGTGCAACTAGTGCGCAACAAGGACATAGCTAGTTCTCAACTGAGGCGCAACTAGGGCGCAACTAGGGTGCAACTAGGGCGCAACTAGGGCGCAAATAGGGAGCAATTAGGACGCAAGTAGAGTGTGAGAAGGGAGTAACTAGGGTGCAACTTTGGCGCAAGTAGGGTGCAAGTACGGTACAACTAGGGCGTAACAAGGGTGCAACTAGGGTGCAAGTAGAACGCAACTAGGGCGCAACTAGGGTGATCTAGGACACAACTAGGACACAAGTAGGGCGCAAGTAGGGCGCAACTAGGGTAAAACTAGGGTACATCTAGGGTGCACCTTGGACATAGCTAGTGCCAAACTGATGCGCAAGTACAGCGCAACTAGGACGCAAGTAGGCCGCAACTAGGACGCAGGTAGGGCGCAACTAGGGTACAAAGAGGGCAAAAGTAGGGTGCAACTAGGGCGCAACTAGGGTGCAACTAGGGCGTAACTAGGACGTAGCTAGTGTCCAACTAAGGCGCAACTCGGCTGCAACTAGGGGGCAAGAAGGGTGTCACTAGGGTACAAGTAGGATGCAACTAGGACGCAACTAGGGCGCAACTAGGACGTAACTAGGTCGCAAATAAGGCGCAAGCAGGGCGCAAGGAGGGCGCAATTAGGGCGCAACTAGGGTACAACTAGGGCACAAGTAGGGCGCAAGTAGGGCGCAACTAGGGCACAACTAGGGCGTAAGGAGGGCGCAAATAGGGTACAAGTACGGCACAACTAGGACGCAACTAGGACGCAACTATGACGCAAGTAGGGCGCAACTAGGGCGCAACTAGGATGCACCTAGGGCGCAACTAGGGCGTAGCTAGTGCCCAACTGAGGCGTAACTAGGGCGCAACTAGGTCGCAAGTCAGGCGCAACTAGGGCACAAGTAGGGCGCAAGTAGGGCGCAAGTAAGTTGCAAGTAGGGCATAAGAAGGGCGCAACGAGGGTGCAACAATGGCACAACAAGGGCGTAGCTCGTGCCCAACTAAGGTGCAAGTAGGGCGCAACTAGGGCGCAAGTAGGACGCAACTAGGGTGTGACTTGGGTGCAACTATGCAATTGGGGCGCAACTAGGACGCAAGTAGGATGCAAGCAGGATGCAAGTAGGACACAAGTAGGGCGCAACTAGGGCGCAATTATGGTGTAAGTAGGGCGCAACAATGACGCAACTAGGGCGCAACCAGGGAACAAGGGCACAACTAGGGCGTAACTAGGGTACAACCAGGGAGCAACTAGGACAGAACTAGGGCGTAGCTAAGGCGTAGCTAGTGCCCAATTGAGACGCAACTTGGGCACAACTAAGGCGCAACTAGGGCGCAAGTAGGGCGCAAATAGGGCGCAAGTAGGACGCAAGTAGGCCGCAAGTAGGGTGCAACTAGGGCACAACTAAGGCACAACTAGGACGTAGCTAGTGTCCAACTAAGGCGCAACTAGGGCGCAACTAGGACGCAAGTAGGGCGCAAGTAGGGCGCAACTAGGGCACAACTAGGGTACAACTAAGGCGGAGCTTGTGCCCAACGAAGGCGCAACTAGGGTGCAAGTAGGGTGCAAGTAGGGCACAAGTAGGGTACAACTAGGGCACAACTAGGGCACAACTAGGACACAACTAGGGCACAACTAGGGCGTATCTAGTGACCAACTAAGGCGCAACTAGGCTGCAACTAGGGTGCAAGTCGGGTGCAACTAGGGCGCAAGTAGGGCGCAAGTAAGGCGCAATTAGAATGCAAGTAGATTGCAAGTAGGACGCAAGTAGGGTGCAACAAGGGCGCAACTAGGACGCAAGTAGGGCGCAACTAGGGCGCGACTAGGGTGTAACTAGGGCCCAACTATGGCGTAACTAGGGTGCAATTAGGGCGGAACTAGGACGCAAGTAGGGCGTAAGTAGGACACAACTAGGGCGCAACTAGGGCACAACTAGGGCGCAACTAGGGCGCAACTAGGGCGCAACTATGGCATGAGTAGGGCGCAACTATGGCGTCAGTATGGCAGAAATAGGGTGGAACTAGGACGCAACGAGGGCGCAACTAGGACGCAACAAGGACGAAACGTGGGCGTAGCTAGTGCCCAATTGAGGCGCAAGAAGGGCACAACTAAAGCGCAAGTAGGACGCAAGTAGGGCGCAAGTAGGGTGCAAGTAGGGCGCAACTAGGGTGCAACTAGGGCACAACTAGGGCACAACTAGGGCGTAGCTAGTGCCCAACTAAGGCGCAACTAGGGCACAACCAGGGCGGAACTAAGGCACACCTAGGGCGCAACTAGGACACAACTAGGGCGCAACTAAGATGCAACTAGGGCGTAACTAGGGTGTAGCTAGTGCCCAATTGAGGCACAACTAGGGCGCAACTAAGGCGCAACTAAGGCGCAAGTAGGGCGCAAGTAGGGCGCATGTAGGACGCCACTAGGGCACAACTAGGACACAACTAGGACGTAGCGCGTGCCAAACTAAGATGCAACTAGAGTGAAACTAGGGCACAACTAGGGCGCTACAAGGACGCAAGTATGACGTAGCTAGTGCCCAACCGAGGCGCAACTAGGGCACAACTAGGATGCAAGAAGGGCGCAACAAGGGCACAAGTAGCGCGCAAGTAGGGCACAACTAGGGCGCATCCAGGACACAACTCGGATGCAAATAGGGTGCACGTAGGGCGTAACTAGGGTACAAGTAGGGCGAAACTAGGGTGCATGTAGGACGCAAGTAAGGCGATAGTAGGGCACAAGTAGGGTGCAACTAGGGTGCAACTAGGACACAACTAGGACACAAGTAGAGTGCAAGTAGGGCGCAAGTAGGGCACAACTAGGACGCAACTAGGGAGCAACTACGGTGCAAGTAGGGCTCAAGTAGGGTGCAAGTAGGGTGCGACTAGGACGCAACTAGGACGCAAGTAGGACGTAAGTAGGGTGCACCTAGGGTGCAACTAGGGCGCAACTAGGACACAAGAAGGGTGCAAGTAAGGTGCAACTAGGGCGCAACTAGGGCGCAACAAGAACACAAGTAGGGTGCAACTAGGGCGCAACTAGGGCGTAACTAGGGCGCAACTAGGGCGTAGCTAGTGATCAATTGAGGCGCAACTAGGGCGCAACTAGGCGCAAGTAAGGCGCAACTAGGGCGCAAGTAGGAGACAAGTAGGGCACAACTAGAGCGCAACAAGGGCGTAACTAGGGTGCAACTAGGCGTAGGTAGTGTCCAACTGAGGCGCAACTAGGACCCAACTAGGGCGCAACAAGGGCGCAAGTAGGACGCAAGTAGGGCGCAATCAAGATGCAACTGGGGTGCAACTAGGGTGCATCAAGGGCGTAGCTAGTGCCCATCTGAGGCGAAAATAGGGGGCAACTAGGGCGCAACTAGGGCGTAAGTAGGGTGCAACTAGGACACAAGTAGGGCGCAAGTATGGCGCAAGTATGGCGCAAGTAGGGTGCAAGTAGGGCGCAACCAAGGCGCAACTAGGGTGAAACTAGGGCACAACTAGGGCGCAAGGAGGGTGCAAGTAGGGCGTAGTTTGGGTGCAACTAGAGCGCAACTAGGGCACAAGTAAGGCATAGCTGGTGCCCAACTGAGGCTCAACTAGGACGCAAGAAGGGCGCAACTAGGATGCAAATAGAACACAACCGGGGCGCACCTAGGGTGCAACTAGGGTACAAGTAGTGCGCAAGTAGGGCACAAGTAGGGCGCAACTAGGACATAGCTAGTGTCCAACTGAGGCACAACTAAGGCGCAAGTATGGCGCAACTAGAGCACAACCAAGGCGTAAGTACGGCGCAACCAGGGCACAATTAGGGCAGAACTATGGCACAACTACAGCACAACTAGGGCGCAACTACGGCGTAACTAGGGCGCAAGTAGGAGGCAAGTAGGGCGCAACTAGGGTGCAAGTAGGGCATAACTAGGGCGGAACTAGGGCGCAACTAGGGCGTAGCTAGTGCCCAATAGAGGCACAACTAGGGCGCAACTAGGGCATAGCAAGGACACAAGTAGGATGTATTTAGGGTACAAGTAGGACGCAACTAGGGCGCAACTAGGACACAAGTAGGGCGCAAGTAGGACGCAACTAGGGTGCAAGTAGGGCACAACTAGGGTGCAAGTAGGGCACAACTAGGGTGCAAGTAGGGCGCAACTAGGGCACAAGTAGGGTGTAACTAGGGAGCGACTAGGGCGCAAGTAGGGTGTATGTAGGGCGCAAGTAGGGCGCAAGTAGGACACAACCAAGGCACACCTAGGGTGCAACTAGGGTGCAAGTAGGGCGCAACTAGGATGCAACTAGGGCACAATTATGGCGTAAGTAGGGCGCAACTAGGATGCAACTAGGGCACAACCAGAGAACTAGGACACAACTAGGGTGCAACTAGGGTGCAACTAGGGCGCAACTAGGATGCAACTAGGGCGCAAGTAGGGTTCAACTAGGGCACAACTAGGGCACAACTAGGGCGTAGCTAGTGTCCAACTAAGGCACAACTAGGGCACAACTAGGTTGCAAGTTGGACGTAGCTAGGACGCAACTAGAGCGCAACCAGGGCGGAACTAGGGCACAACTAGGGCGCAACTAGGGCACAACTAGGGCGCATCTAGGGTGCAACTAGGCCGCAACTAGGACGCAACTAGGCCATAACAAGGGTATAGCTAGTTGTAGCGGGAGGGCCGGTTCGGCCCTCCCACCTCGCTGAAGTGAGGGGTGGTTGCGCACCACCCCTCGCGTCAGCGAGGCTGGCCGGCGGCCAGCACTTCGCTGGCCGCCGGCCAGCTCGCTGCCGGCCGGTTGGACGGACGGCGGCCGGCCAAGTGACCGGCCGGCCAGCCACCAGCCGCCGATCGCGGCCTCAGCCCGATCGACGGCTGAGAGGCCACGAGGGCCTCGAGGGCGAGGCCTCGTGGCCTCGTGCCCTCGTCCCCCTCGCCCTCCTTGCAAAAACAAGGAAGCGAGGATGAGGGATAGGGGGAGCGAGGGTGAGGTCAAAATTGCTGGCACGAATCCGCCAGCGTGCCTCGCACGCGACGATTTTGCGCCAGAACGACAAAAACGTAAGTCAAAGTTCGTTTGCGACGAACTTCGACATTAAACAAACGAAATAACTCGTGCGAACACACGAGCTCGAGATGAAAACCCCCGGTTTGGGTCCCAAAACCAGGGGTTTGGTTAAAAACGGAAATGGGCCTCCGGAGACTCG
Organism: Penium margaritaceum; assembly: GCA_023375785.1. Taxonomy (NCBI): domain Eukaryota; kingdom Viridiplantae; phylum Streptophyta; class Zygnematophyceae; order Desmidiales; family Peniaceae; genus Penium; species Penium margaritaceum. Next base: position 23,253 of record SZWC01014232.1, on the reverse strand, counting down.
AAATATTCGAGTCTCCCTCCTCTGGGTCATTGATGACAATTGCCCCTCAGTCTTGCAAAGGGGGTAAACCCCTGACGCGGACTGAGAATGCCATTCTGCGAACTCTGACGACGACTTCAGAGCAGGAGCTGGAGACTCGACCCGTTACAGTGTTTCTCAGAGCCAGATGACCCTCGCGACTAAGGGTTCGACGGAAACGGCGGCTACGTCAGATATAAAACGCCGCCGGCAGCTGCAAGCAGAAGCAGAAAACGCCAGAAGGGACTACGGCATCCATACTTCACGGATTGAAGCGCCGTAAAGTGTGTTGCAGAGCTGGACAAAACTTCTACTTGGTGGAGCCACTTCCTTCCAGCCTCTCCACACTTCCAGAGGCTTAGGAGGATTTTTGTGGGACGGGTTGGGGAGTTTCCACCTCTAAAACCACAAAATCCTCCTCATTTTCAAGGCTCCTTCAAACCTCCTTCATCCAAAAATTTGGGACAGTGTCCCTCCCCAAGCTTAGGGACTCTCAGGACCTGAGAGCACCCTAAAAAGAAGGAGGGTACCACCTTGGGGATTTTTGGCGGCTCCCCCAACGTCGCCGGCTCAAGGAGGACGCCGCCAAGGGGCGCAAGACACGCAAAGAAGACTCAAGAGGAGGCCAAGGAAGACAAGAAGATAGGAAGAAGACAAGAAGTTAGAAGAAGGATTGGAGGAGTTGCTAGGAATTGTGTACTTCCTCTCCCATTCTTTGCCCTAGCTTTGTGAGCGGTACTCACACTTCTTGACAATTGCTTGTATTGTAATTTTCTGTTTTCCTAGGTACTAGTCCTTGCCAATCGCCGTGAGTCACGGCTTAGGAAATCTAGTTCCAAAAACCACGACCTTGTGCCGACGTGGCGGCCTAGGAAAATAGAAATTGAATTTACAATTGCCTCACCGATCGTGAGAGCAAGGAGTTTGTGGGAGGCGATTCCTCCTTAACGTCGTGGGGTGATCCTCACAACGATCTTCACGTGCTAGTTGCACAAGCGACGAGATGGCAAGTGCCGGACCGTCTAAGGCCAACAAGGGCAAGGTGGTGACGTTCTCACCACACGTCCTTGGCGGACTCCAAGTTTTGGGAGCCGCCGCCGCGAGCACGGTTGCCAACCCAAAGGCAACCGTACCGCCTAAGGCAACCGTGCCGCCTAAGGCAACCGNGACGTGGCGGCCTAGGAAAATAGAAATTGAATTTACAATTGCCTCACCGATCGTGAGAGCAAGGAGTTTGTGGGAGGCGATTCCTCCTTAACGTCGTGGGGTGATCCTCACAACGATCTTCACGTGCTAGTTGCACAAGCGACGAGATGGCAAGTGCCGGACCGTCTAAGGCCAACAAGGGCAAGGTGGTGACGTTCTCACCACACGTCCTTGGCGGACTCCAAGTTTTGGGAGCCGCCGCCGCGAGCACGGTTGCCAACCCAAAGGCAACCGTACCGCCTAAGGCAACCGTGCCACCTAAGGCAACCGCACCGCCTAAGGCAACCGCACCGCCTAAGGCAACCGTGCCGCCTAAGGCAACCGACGCCAACCTCGGCGACACCGAGAAGTGTGCGGAGGTCGCAAAGGTGCTCCACGAGCACGTCGACGTGCACATGGGCGACCCCCATGCGACACAAGGCGCGATGGAGGAGGATCTTCCGGCGGAGGACCGCGACGAAGAGCACGACGCCGACGATGGCGAAGGCGATGAGGATCGCGACCATCGCCATCGTCGTGCGGCGAACTCGAGCCGATTGTTGGAGAAAGAAAAGGCGCCCGCCGCATCGCCTGAAGCTGCCGATGGCAGCGAGACTGCCGAGAGCAGCAAGGGCGCTGAAAGCAGTCACATGGGAAGTTCCCGCGAGAACGAGCCGGACGACGACGCCGCAAAGGCAATTCGCGATGGTCGTCATAGGCTTGCGGAGTTTGCTGCTGAGACGGCAGGCCGAATCAAGATCACCACCGATGGTGGAGATACGGCACCACTCGGAGGAGTGGGGGCGGACCCCCCTTCCTACGATGTGGCCGGAATGGGGCAGGGTAGCGTCCACTCGAGCGACGTCGCCGACGACAGTCTCCTCCGAAAGGTGGGACTCCTTGGAGGCGTGTACGCGAACCGTACCCTTTTGCAGTGGGTAAGGGTGCAAGGACAACGCGAGGCCCTGGAGGCTATCGTCGATGCTCTAACGACATCAGAGCTCAAGTTCGCGTTCGCCAACCTGCTGGCCCACGTCGGGCAGAGCATCACGGACCTTGACCATGATCGCCAGCTGTAGCGCCTGGCCGCCCATGAGGCAAGCCGCCGATGCAACGACCTCGACAAGGCGTTGCAGAGCGTGACCCAGGTGCGGATGCAGCAGCAAGCGCAGCGTACCGCAGCTGCGGATGCCACTGCCCGTGGCAGCGACGACATGCCTACCTCGACGACTTTGGGGTCGGTCATGAACACGTCCTTCCTCCACAGTGTGGAGATGTTCCGGAAGGGCGTGAAGTTGACCGACTGCCTGAACCACATGGAGCATGTTCTACGTATCCACAAGGCTCCACTCAGCCAGTGGGGCGACCTTGCCACGACGCGGTTTGAAGACAAACTCTTCAAGTACGTGGTCAAGGAGTGGACTGCGCAGCAGCCGCACCTCGAGTGGCAGCCCATGCCGTGGGAGACTTTCTGCGCAATCACGCGCAAGAAGTGCACCCAACATGAGGAGGCGCAGCGCGCCTTCCACAAGATCAAGGACTTGAAGCAGCTGGGCAGCTTGCTCCAATCCTACTTGAGCGAGTTCACCGCACTCGTGGAGGAATCCGAAAGCTTCACCGAGGGCGATGGGACTCAGACGTTCAAGTACCCGAAGTGCATACTGCTGGAGTACTTGCGTGATGGTCTCGCCAGCGAGAAGCTGAAGGACAAGACTACCACGACAGCCACTGACCAAGCTTGGACAAGCTGGAGGGCGTTGCATGACTACATGAGCGAAGTGTATTCGGCAAACCCGAAACACTACTCTGATGCACGGCCGAACGCGCGTGCACATGAGGGGCGCGACATGCGTGTGGACGCTGCAAGGGCTGGTGGGTCAGCCGGACAGCGAGGCGGGGCCAAGGGCAAGCAGTCTACAAACCCTCCAGCCAAGAAGGCTGGTGGACACAAGGGTCCCAACAACAAGCGCAGCCGCGAGAATGACGAGCTACAGGCGGCGCGTGAGCGTCGCAACGCAGGCTTCCGCGAAGGGCTCTGCCACAACTGCATGCAGCCGGGCCACTTTAGGGCTCAGTGCCCTGAGGCTGCTGGTGGTGGTCAAGAGGCCGCGGCGCTAGCTGCAGCAGCAGCACCTCGTGGGGATGGTGCAGGAGGAGGCTGCGGACAAGGCCGTGGACAGGGTCGCGGTGGCGGCAATCGGCCCGGCCGTGGTAACAGACAGGGCCGTGGGGCGGGTTTTCCCCACCCCTGAGTGACGTCAGTGGGGACCACTCAGGAGGAAAACTGGATCACAAGTGAGAGTTCATGTTTTTAGATGAGGATGTTAAACAATTTGAGTTTTTGACGAGTTCAAATTTCTCTGTTGTTTTCTCCCCTCTCATTGAACCTCATTCTGCACATGCTGATCGACATTGCCCACTAAATCTTGCATCACCACACGAGATGCATGACCGAACCTGCTTAGTGGTGGCGACACCAACCACTGTGGAAGAGTTGTGTAACACAGTGATTGAAGCAAACGTCCTCACAGCAATGAGTTCAATCACGTTCGCAATACCTCTAGTCGACGATTTTGACCCATTCAAATTTAAAGACTGGAAGGTGCTAGCCAAATTCACACGTGCCCACAAGATGTGGACGCGAGTGGGTGAATCATGGGAGTTGCGATGCCCATGGTACAGATTCCGTGTTTATCACAAACTCGGCTTACCGTCGTCGAGTCTGTTCACTCCGAAGAGTGGAGGCAACATGACGATGCAGTTCAAAGGACACCTAGCTGGTGCTCCCGTGAATGTACTGGCTGACACTGGAGGGGACGACTCTTTTGTTAGCCTTGGCTTTACCTGACAGGTTGGCCTGAAGTACGAGCCATCGAATGGCGCAGTTGTTGTCGGTGACAACCGTATGGTACCCGTGATCGGTACTTGTAAAGAGAAAATTTGTATTCAAGGGTACACACAGAGTGTCACGTTGAAGGTACTCAACCTTCTTGACTCGTTTGACGTGGTGCTAGGCGATCCCTGGCTCCGTGACAACAAGGCTCTAATGTGCTTTGAATCAAAGCGTTTGATCCTCCGAAAAGGACAACGCCGCTTTACGTTTATTCCGAGTACGGAATTATCACCGACCCGACTCAAAGTCCATGCCAGCTTGTCTGCAATGCAGGTCAAGAGACGTATTCGACAAGGTTGTCGATACTTATTGGCTCAGCTGCAGAAAGTGGAGGACGACCTAACGGAAGACACGCCACAAGAGATCAGATCTCTATTGGCGGAGTTCTCGGATGTGTTCCAAGACCCACCGGCTGGGCTTCCACCAGAAAGACACATGGGCCACACGATTCCGCTGCAACCGGAGGCGACTCCTCCGTTCAGACCCATGTATTTCCTTAGTCCAGCAGAAAGGCGAAAGGCCGAACGTCAAATCAAAGAGTACCTTGCAAAAGGGTGGATTGAGCCCAGTAGCTCACCGTACGGTGTGCCGATCCTTTTTGTGAACAAAAAGGACGGTGGTTTACGCATGTGCGTGGATTACCGGGCGTTGAACAAGCTAACGATGAAAAATCGATTCCCCTTACCGAGGATTGAGGACATTTTTGACCAACTCCAAGGCGCAAAAGTATTTTTGTCCTTGGATTTGTCTCAAGGGTACCATCAAATCCGCATCACGGAAGATGATGTGCCCAAAACCGCGTTTTGAACGCACATAGGACACTATCAGTTCCGAGTGTTATGCTTCGAGCTTACAAATACCCCGGCAACCTTCCAAGGAGAAATGAACCGAATGTTCGCCAAGCAACAGGGACAGTTTGTCTTGGATTACCTAGATGACATCCTGGTTTTCTCCAAATCAATGGAAGAGCACATAGAATATCTGTGTGAAGTTCTCGCAATCCTTCAGGAACAGAAGATCTATGCGAAAGTGAGGAAGTGCAAGTTTGCACAAGATGAGCTCGAATACCTTGGACACATCGTCAGCAAGGACGGCATCCGTGTCGACCCACGAAAGGTCCAAGCCGTTGTGGACTGGCCATGCCCCGAAAATGTTGCGCAGATTCGGTCTTTCCTCGGCCTTGCAAACTACTTTCGACGGTTTATGCAAGGGGTCTTCGACCCTGGTAGCACCGCTAACCAGGCTCACGCGAAAAGACGTGCGTTAGGAATGGACATCTGATTGCGAGAACGCTTTTCTCTAAGGTCAAAGAGCTTCTCTCCACAGAGTCCGTCCTAGCTCTTCCGGATCCATCGCAACCGTGGGAGGTTCGATGTGATGCGTCGGTAGTAGGACTTGGAGCCGTCCTCATGCAGAACGGTCACCGAGTTGCGTATGAGAGCCGGAAGCTCATCCCCGTGGAAACACAGTATACGACTGGGGATCAAGAGCTCCTTGCGGTATTACACGCTTTCAAGATGTGGCGTTGGTACCTTGAGGGTGCTGAAGGGGTTGTGACGGTCGTGACCGACCATAATCCATTGTTGTTTTTCCAAACACAACCGAACCTGTCAAGACGACAGGCGTGTTGGAGCGAATACCTGAGTCGATTCTCGTTCACATGGGAATATCGGCCAGGGCGCATCAATGTGGCCGATTCACTAAGCTGACAGCCTGTGGAAATTAAGGCAACCACCGAGGGAAATGGGTGTTTTATGGCCATTGCAACAGCAACCGTACAACCACCAGACCCCCCTGCACCTCTGCGGCAACCACCACGAGAGATTATCCATTACAACAGTTTTGTAAACAGGATCCGGATGGGATGCTGTGTGGATTCTTGGTTCCAAGACTCTCGAAATCTGGACAAGTACGGCTTGGTGGAGGCCGCAGGAATCTTCTGGCACGGAGAACAAGTTGTTGTGCCAAACTCGGGAGACCTTCGAGCAAAGGTTATCTCCCACTTCCATGACCCGCCGGTCGCAGGTCACGTGGGACCCCGAAAGACCGGACAGGCACTCTCAGATAACTATTGGTGGCCAGGGTGGAGTGTCGATGTCCATAAGTATTGCATGACATGCGACCCATGTCTTCCGAACAAGAAGCCTGCTAGACTCCTCCAGCATCTTCCCATTCCTAGGACTCCATGGGAGTGCGGCAGCATGGACTTCATTACTCGTCTTCCGGACACGGCCCGTGGCCACGATGCAATACTAGTGGTTGTGGATCTTTTGACGAAGATGACACATTTCATTCCTTCAACCACTGACGTGAACGCAGAGGAGACCGCTCGTCTCTTCTTTGAGGGTGTCGTAAAGTACCACGGCTTGCCGTTGCGCATTATCTCCGATCGAGATTGAAAATTTGCTCGTAAGTTCAGGCAAAAGATGCACGAATACTTCGGCAGTGAGTCGCAAATGTCGACAGCATTTCACCCTCAAAATGACGAACAAACAGAGCGCATGAATCGCACTCTAGAGCAGATGCTCCGCATGTACGTGGACCGTGCCATGCATGATTGGGACGAATTCCTAGCACCGACAGAGTTTACGGTGAACAACTCGGTGAACGAGTCCACACAATTCATACCATTCGTGTTGAACAGTTGTCGGCATCCAGTGGTACCCTCTTCATTGGTGAAGAGTGGGAGTACAGGAGGGCAGGTCCCTTCTGCTCAAGCCTTTGCCGAGCGCATCGACTCCTTGTTACAGGAGGCGAAGGGTCACCTTCAAGCAGCTCGGCAGCGACAAAAGGCATATGCCAATAAAGGTCACCGAGAAGTCTCNATTCCTAGCACCGACAGAGTTTACGGTGAACAACTCGGTGAACGAGTCCACACAATTCATACCATTCGTGTTGAACAGTTGTCGGCATCCAGTGGTACCCTCTTCATTGGTGAAGAGTGGGAGTACAGGAGGGCAGGTCCCTTCTGCTCAAGCCTTTGCCGAGCGCATCGACTCCTTGTTACAGGAGGCGAAGGGTCACCTTCAAGCAGCTCGGCAGCGACAAAAGGCATATGCCAATAAAGGTCACCGAGAAGTCTCGTTTGACATCGGTGACAAAGTGCTGCTTAGCACTAAAAACCTTCGGCGGAAGTCGCCAGGGGCAAGAAAACTTCTACCGAAGAGGATTGGGCCGTTTCCCATTGTGGCACGCATCGGGCCAGTGGCATACTGATTGCTACTTCCGCCAAGTATGAAGATACATGACGTTTTTCATGTGAGCCTACTGGCTCCATTCACGGCAGAAGGAACCGTTCAGCCACCGCCAGCAGTCCTGGCTGCCGACGGCCAATACGAGGTCCTTCGCCTACTCCAGCACCGAGAGCGTACTCTTCGGTCGCGCGTTATCAGGGAGTACCTCGTTCATTGGGACGGTTGGGGACATGAACATAATTCATGGGAGTCCGAATCTCGGTTGCTCACAGGGGTGGTCAACGAGTACTGGAGCGAGCTTGCAGCTTGCACAGATCGACGCGTGGCAGGAGGTACCACCTGAACGCGGGAATAGTGAACAACATTCCCACAGGGCAACATTCATGGATAGCGACCATGGGAGGTTGGGGACGCCCAACATGGTTGTCGCGCGGACGCTCCAGCCTAAAGGGGGGAGGCAGCTAGCCGTGCTGACCTACAAGCTGCAGCTTAGGTCTAAGTACCATGCACGTGTTCATGTTTAGCTGGTGATTGAAGTTATTAATTTTCTTTTACAATGTTGATGACTCACTGACTGACAATCCTACTTGTCGTTCATGAACCGGGACGGTTCATAATGGGTGGGGAGGAATGTAGCGGGAGGGCCGGTTCGGCCCTCCCACCTCGCTGAAGCGAGGGGTGGTTGCGTATCACCCCTCGCGTCAGCGAGGCTGGCCGGCGGCCAGCACTTCGCTGGCCGCCGGCCAGCTTGCTGCCAGCCGGCTGGACGGCCGGCGGCCGGCCAAGTGACCAGCCGGCCACCGGCCGGCAAGCCACCAGCCGCCGATCGCGGCCTCAGCCCGATCGGCGGCTGAGAGGCCACGAGGGCCTCAAGGGCGAGGCCTCGTGGCCTCGTGCCCTCGCCCCCCTCGCCCTCCTTGCAAAAACAAGCAAGTGAGGATGAGGGATAGGGGGAGCGAGGGTGAGGTCAAAATTGCTGGCGCGAAATCGCCAGCGTGCCTCGCACACGACGATTTCGCGCCAGAATGACAAAAACGTAAGTCGAAGTTCGTTTGCGACGAACTTCGACAAAAAAAAAACAAAATCACTCGTCCGAACACACGAGTTTGAGGTAAAAACCCCCAGTTTGGGTCCCAAAACCAGGGGTTTGGTTAAAAACGGAAATGGGCCTCCGGAGACTCGAAATATTCGAGTCTCCCTACTCTGGGTTGTTGATGACGATTGCCCCTCAGTCTTGCGAAGGGGGTAAACCCCTGACGCGGACTGAGAACGTCATTCTGCGAACTCTGACGACGACTTCATAGCAGGAGCTGGAGACTCGACCCGTTACACTAGTGTCCAATTGAGGCGCAACTAAGGCGCAACTAAGGCGCATCTAGGGCGCAACTAGGACGCAAGTAGGGCGCAAGCAGGACGCATGTGGGACGCTACAAGGGCACAACTAGGGCACAACTAGGGCGTAGCTAGTGCCCAACTAAGGCGCAACTAGGGCGCAACTAGGGTACAACTAGGGCGCAATAAAGGCACAAGTAGGACGTAGCTAGTGCCCAACCGAGGCGCAACTAGGGCGCAACTAGGACATAAGTAGGGCGCAACAGGGGCATAAGTAGGGCACAAGTTGGGCGCAAGTAGGGCACAACTAGGGCTTATCCATGGCTCAACTAGGACACAAATAGGACGCACGTAGGGTGCAACTAGGGTACAAGTAGGGCACAACTAGGGCGTAGCTAGTGTCCAACTGAGGCGCAACTAGGGCTTTACTAAGGCGCAAGTAGGAGGCAACTAGGGCACAACTAGGACGCAACTAGAGCTCAAATATGGTGCAACTAGGCGTAGCTAGTGTCCAACTTAGGCGCATCTAGGACCCAATCAGGACACAACATGGACGCAAGTAGGACGCAAGTAGGATGCAAGTATGACGCAAGTACGGCGCAAGTAGGGCGCAACTAGGGCGCTACTAGGGCGCAACTAGGGTGTAAATAGGGTGCAAGTAGGGCGCAAGTTGGGCACAACTAGGGCGCAACTTGAGTTCAACTAGGTCGCTAGTAGGGCGCAAGTAGGGCGCAACTAGGGCACAACCAGGGCGCAACTAGGGCGCAACTAGGGCATAAGTAGGGGGATCGTAGGGTGCAACTAGGGCGCAACTAGGACACAACTAGGGTGAAACTAGGGCACAACTAGGGTGCAACTAGGGCGTAGCTAGTGCCTAACTAAGGCGGAACCAAGGCAAAACGAGGGCGCAACTTGGGCACAACCAGGGCGTAAATAGGGTGCAAGTAGGGCGTAAGTGGGATGCAACTAGAGCTCGACTAGGGCGCAACAAGGGCGTAGCTGGTGTCCAACTGAGGCGCAACTAGGACGCAAGAAGGGCGCAACTAGGGCGCAACTAGGACAGAACCAGGGCGCAACTAGGGTGCAAGTAGGGCGGAAGTAGGACGCAAGTAGGGCGCAAGTAGGGCGCAACTAGAGCGCAACTAGGGTGTAGCTAGTGTCCAACTGAGGCGCAACTATGGCGCAACTAGGGTGCAACTAGGGTGCAACTAGTGCGCAAGTAGGACGCAACTAGGCGCAAGTAGGGCGCAAGTAGGGCACAACCAGAGCGCAACCAGGGCGCAAGTACGGCGTAACTAGGGCGCAACCAGGGCACAATTAGGATGGCGCAACTATGGCGCAACTACGGCACAACTAGGGGGCAACTCAAGCGTAACTAGGGCGCAGCTAGTGCCCAATTGAGGCGCAACTAGGACGTAACTAAGACGCAACTAGGGCGCAAGTACGGGGCAAGTAGGGCGCAACTAGGGTGCAACTAGGGCGCAACTAGGGCGCAACTAGGGCGTAGCTAGTGCCCAATTGAGGCGGAACTAGGGCGCAACTAGGGCGCAACTAGGGCGTAACTAGGGCGTAACAAGGGCACAAGTAGGGCGCAACTAGGGCGCAAGTAGGGCACAACTAGGGTGCAACTAGAGAAGAGTCTCACAACACAAACGCAACTTGTCTTGCCTGATTTGGTTAAGAAATGAGTATGCTAGAGTCGGGTTTGCATGACGGCTATGGTTTCCGCATAAAACCTAAGTGCCGAGCTCGAACGAACAAGAGCTCGAGCAGGTGAGTCTTGTGAAGCGAGACCCACCTGTCGGCCAACAAGCGAAGCTCGCCGGTGAAACCTGCTCGAGCGAGGGCGAAGCCCTCGCGTGACATGCAAAAGGGGCTGACTGCCCCAGTCCGCAAAAACACACCGAAACACAAAGTATGCCCCTAACTATCTTAGACCAAAACTAGGTTCCCGAGGATCTGCAAACATCTAGAGTGAGGTCAACCATAGGTTTCACAAGGATCCAACATAGTTGCCACAGCTGGCACGGAGAGCGAAGCAGAGGCAATGCCGTGAGAGGGAGGCAAGCACACTGGCAACCCTAGAGGTAGCCGAAAATGGGTCCGGCGTGCAGAATCAGTATGCGTTGCTTCCACTCTCTGGATCAGCATGTCCTGCGCACTCATGTCCAAAGGAGAGGAAAATGTATACAGAGAGGATTTACAGGGCGCAAGTAGGGCGCAAGAAGGGTGCAACTAGGACGCAAGTAGGGCGCGACTAGGGCACAACTAGGGTGCAACTAGGAAGAAACGAGGGCGCAAGTAGGGCGCATGTAGGGCACAAGTAGGACGCAAGTAAGGCACAACTAGGGCGCAACTAGGGCACAAGTAGGGCACAACTAGTGCGTAGCTAATATCCAACCAAGGCGCAACTAGGCTGCAGCTAGGGCGCAACTAGGGGGCAAGTAGGGCGCAACTAGGGCGCACGTAGGGCACAAGTAGGGCCCAAGTAGGGCACAACCAGGGCGCAACTAGGATGCAACTAGGGCGCAAGTAGGGCACAAGTAGGGCGCAACTAGGGCGCAACTAGGATGCAACTAGGGCACAACTGGGGTGCAACTATGGTATAGCTAGTGTCCAACTGAGGCGCAACAAGGGCGCAACTAGGACGCAAGTAGGATGCAAGTAGAGCGGAAGTAGGGCTCAAGTAGGGCGCAAGTAGGGCGCAACTAGGGTACAACTAGGGCGCAACTGGGGCGCACCTAGGGTACAAGTAGGACGCAAGTAGGGCGCAACTAGGGTGCAACCAGGGCGTAACAATGGCGCAACTAGGGCGCAAGTATGGCGCATGTAGGGTGCAACTAGGACGCAACTAGGGGCACAACTAGGGCGCAACTAGGGCACAACTAGGGTGTAGCTAGTGTCCAACTGATGTGCAACTAGGGCGTAATTAGGGCACAACTAGGGCGGAACTAGGGCGCAACTAGGACGCAAGTAGGGTGCAAGTAGGGCGTAAGTAGGGCGCAAGAAGGGCGCAACTAGGGCGCAACTAGGTTGTATGTAGGGCTTAAGTAGGGTGCTACTAGGGCGCAACTAGGGCGCAACTAGGGTGCAAGTAGGACGCTAGTAGGACGAAAGTAGGGTGCAACAAGGGCACAATTAGAGCGCAACTAGGGCACATGTACGGCGCAACTAGGGTGCAACTAGGGCACAATCAGGATGGAAGTAGGGAGCAACTAGGGCACAACTACGGCGCAACTAGGCATAGCTAGGACGTAGCTAGTGCTCAACTGCGGCGCAACTAGGGCACAACTAGAACGCATCAAAGGCGCAAGTAGGGGGCAAGTAGGGCGCAACTAGCGCGCAACTAGGTCGTAGCTAGTGCCCAACTAAGGCGCAACCAAGGTGCGACTAGGGCGCAACAAGAGCACAAGTGGAGTGCAACTAGGACGCAACAAGAGCACAAGTAGGGCGCAACTAGGGTGCAACTAGGGTGTAACTAGGGCGTAAGTAGGACGTAACTAGGGTGCAATTAGGGTGCAAGTAGGGCGCAAGTAAGGCGCAACTAGGGTCCAAGTATGACGCAACTAGGGTACAAGTAGGGCGCAACTAGGGTACAACTAGGGTGCAACTAGGGAGCAACTAGGGCGCAAGTAGGGCACATGTAGGGCGCAATTAGGGTACAAGTAAGGCGCAACTTGGGCGCAACTAGGACGCAAGTAGGGCGCAACGTTTGCGTAGCTAGTGTCCAACTGAGGCGCAACTAGGGCGCAACTAGGGCGCAACTAGGGGGCAAGTAGGGCGCAACTAGGACGCAAGTAGGGGGCAAGTAGGACACAAGTAGGGCGCAACTAGTGTGCAACTAGGGCGCAACTAGGGCGCAAGTAGGGCGTAAGAAGGGCCCAAGCAGGAAAAACCAGGGGGCAACTAGGACACAACTAGGACTCAAGCAGGGTGCAAGAAAGGCGCAACTAGGGCGAAACTAGGACACAACTAGGATGAAAGTAGGACGCAACTAGGGCGCAAGTAGGGCACGAGTATGGCGGAATAAGGACGCAAGTAGGGCGCAACTAGGGTGCAACTAGGGTGCAACTAGGGCATAAGTAGGGCATAAGTAGGGTGCAACTAGGGCGCAACTAGGGTGCAACTAAGCGCAACTAGGGTGCAAGTAGGGTGCAAGTAGGGCACAAGTAGGACGCAACTAGGGTACAACTAGGGTGCAACTAGAGCGCAAGAACGTCGCAACTAGGGCGCAACTAGGACACAACAAGGGCGGAACTAGGGCACAACTAGGACGCGACTAAGGTACAACTAGGGCGCAACTAGGGCGTAACTAGGGCGTAGCTAGTGTCCATCTGAGGCGCCACTAGAATGCAACTAGGGCGCAACTGGGGCGAAAGTAGGGGGCAAGTAGGGCACAACTAGGGTGCACCTAGGGCACAACTAGGACGCGAGTAGATCACAAGTCGGGCACAAGTAGGACGCAACTAGGACGCAACTAGGGAGCAACTAGGGCGCAAGTAGGGCGCGAGAAGGGCGCAAGTAGGATACAAGTAAGCATAACTAGGACGTAACTAGGATGAAAGTAGGGCGCAACTAGTGCGTAGCTAGTATCCAACTGAGGCGCAACTAGGGCGCAACTAGGGCGCAACTAGGGCGCAACTAGGGCGGAACTATGGCGCAACTAGGGGCAAGTTGGGTGCAACTAGGGCGCAAGTAGGGTGCAACAAGGGCAAAAGTAGAGCGCAAGAAGGGCCCAAGTAGGGCACAACCAGGGCGAAACCAGGGCGCAACTATGGCCCAACTAGGGCGTAACTAGGGCGCAACTAGGACGCAACTAGGGTGCAACTAGGGCGCATCTAGGGCATAGCTAGTGCCCAATTGAGGCGCAACTAGGGCGCGACTAAGGCACAACTAGGGCGCAAGTACGGCGCAAGTACGGCGCAAGTATGGCGCAACTGGGGTGCAATTAGGGCGCAACGGAGGCGTAGCTAGTGTCCAACTGAGGCGCAAGTAGGGCGCAACTAGGACGCAACTAGGGTGCAACTAGGGCGCAAGTAGGGCGGAACTAGGGCGCAAGTAGGGCGCAACTAGGGCGCAACTAGGACGTAACTAGGGCGTAGCTAGTGTCCAAATGAGGCGCAACTACAGCGCAACTATGGTGCAACTAGGGCGCAGCTAGGGCGCAAGTAGGGCGCAACTAGGCCGCAAGTAGGGCGAAACTAGGACGCAACTAGGGCGTGAGTAGGGTGTAAGTAGGGTTCAACTAGGGTACAACTAGGGCACAACTAGGGTGCAACTAAGGCGCAAGCATGGCGCAACCAGGTCGCAACTAGGGCACAACTAGGGCGGAACTAGGACGCAACCAGGGCGCAACTAGGGCGCAAGTAGGGCGCAACTAAGGCATAAGTAGGGCGTAGCTAGTTCCCAACTGAGGCGCAACTACGGCGCGTCTAGGGCGGAAGTAGAGGGCAAGTAAAGAGCAAGTAGGGCGCAACTAGGGCGCAACTAGGGCACAACTAGGGCGCAACTAGGGCAAAACTAGGGTGTAGCTAGTGTCCAATTGAGGCGCAACTAGCGTGCAACTTGTGGCAACAAGGGCACAAGTAGGGCGCAAGTAGTGTGCAACTAGGATGTAACTAGGGCGCAAGTAGGGCGCAAGTAGGGCGCAACTAGGGTGCAAGTAGGGCGCAACTAGGGCATAAGTAGGGTGCAAATAGGGTGCAACTAGGGCGCAACTAGGGTGCAAGTAGGGTGCAAGTAGGGCACAACTAGGGTGCAACTAGGGCGTAACTAGGACGCAAGTTGGGTGCAAGTATGGCGCAAGTAGGGAACAACTAGGGAGCAACTAGGGCACAAGTGGGACGCAAGTAGAGCGCAACTAGGGTGCAAGTAGGGCGCAACTAGGGCACAACTAGGGCACAACTTGGGTGCAAGTAGGACGCAAGTAGGGCGCAAGTAGGACGCAAGTAGGGCGCAACTAGGGTGCAACTAGGGCGCAACTAGGATGCAAGTTGGGTGCAAGTAAGGCGCAAGAAGGGCGTAACTAGGGCGCAACTAGGGAGCAACTAGGGCGCAAGTAGGGCGCAAGTAGGGCGCAAGTAGGGCGCAAGTAAGGCGGAACTAGGGTGCAACTAGGCCGCAAGGCGCAACTTGTGCCTAGCTAGTGTCCAACTGAAACGCAACGAAGGCGTAACCAGGGCAGAACTAGGGTGCCATTAGGTGGCAAGTACAGCGCAAATAGGGCGCAAGTAGGACGCAAGTGGGTGCAAGTAGAGCACAACTAGGGCGCAACTAGGGCGCCACTAGGACGCAGGTAGGGTGCAAGTAGGGCGCAAGTAGGGCGCAAGTAGGGCGCATCTTGGGCGATGATTTTCCACGGAATGAATGGATTAGATGTTTTCATCATTAATATTAATATTACATCAAGTACGTAGAGGATGGTTTTCTTTCAATTCCTAGACTTTTCACTATTTATTATTGATAAAGTCTATGACCCAAATATTGTTTGTCTTTTGTTTGATTTTTTCTCACAAAGGTTCAACTCATTGAGAAACATCTAAAGCCCCTGAAATACCGTGAAATGATCATTTTTCCTTTTAGGTACTTATTCATGAATTATGTTCCAATAGATTTAGAGAAAATAATGTTCATCCAATTACCCTCTTACCTGCTAAGAGGCCTAAAACAAATTCCTTAATACTATGTTATAGGAAAGATGAAAAGATGGTGAAACATTATGCATTTCTCACCCAAGCCTTTGGTGAAATAGGTCAGATGGCCCTTAAGAACCATTTTTGGTCCCTCCTTAGCCACGTGGCCTTGCATGCATTTTGTTCCAAGCCTTGTATTTAATCTTGACAAGCTTATGACCCTCCATTGCCTCTCTTTGTAGTGATGTCGATCGGCCAATAAGTGGTGAAATTTAACTGGGTTGCTGTTGAGCGAACCACGCGTAATTGTTTTACATACGGCACTTACAGAATATTTGGAAACCACTGGTTTTGTTGAAAGAGTATCTTCAGATTTGGGCCTTGGTAAGAACGCTTCCAAAAACCGTGTCCTGGTTGGAATGCTTTTCTTAGGAAAAGGGCTCCGTCATGGATTCACTTTCGGGGAATTTCGAGACGGGCCTCTCCGCAACTGTCGCTCTTGCTGGTTCCCTGGTCGCTGTGCTCTGCCTGCCGCTGCGACCGCCGCTTCCACTGCCACCGCTGCGTTTGCTGTCACGATTGGAGATCGATTGCCGTCCAGCGCCGGTGGCAGACAGCAAACGCAGCATCTGCCAGCTGCTCATGCGGCATCGATTGCCGTCCAGCGCCGGTGTCCGTGTCATTCCCTCAGCGCTTGCCGCCACGTGGCATCGTCGTCCCTCTCGTGCTCAAGGAACTTGAACTCCTCGCCCCTTCCTAACCTCTGCCGCCTTGTGTGCGGAGAGGGCGACTTGCAGACAGAGCTTTGGAGGCGCGAGCAGGGAAAGAAGCAAGAGGCGCAAGATGCAGAAGCCGTCACGGCCAGGAGACGCTTCGTTCGCGAGCTTGGAGAAAGTGGTGAGTGGTTGAGATGGCAGTTTGAGCTGGCGAGGGCGGATCTGTGTGGGAGGAAACCAGCCGTCAATGAAATGACAAGGATGTGGATGTGTGAATGACCAGCCGTTGAAGCAGTCTGCATGGTCCGCCTACGGCGGAGAGACGATGGCGAGGTGGTGCAGGAGTCTGCGCATGAGCCTGGTGCTCCCGCAGTCAGTGCTCCCGCAGTCAGTGCTCTCGCAGCTGCTGATGTGGATCGTGCGTGGCTTTTTGGGCATGCATTGTGACTGGAGAACCGAAACTGAGGGGATTGGGGCTGGTGGGCCTGCAGCGGGCCATGCCTGCCCAGGCTGCGCTGCGGTGTGACTGGCAACGCAAGGGCAGGCCGTGAGTGTGTGCAGGCCAGAACTGCGTCGGAAGCAGCGGTGGCTGAAGAATGCCGAGGCGGAGGCGAGGCCGGCTTTGTTCGAAGCACAGCGCTGGTTGAGGTTCAATTTGTGGCGTCAATGTTGTTGCATTTGGCTGACTCTGTCGCTGCCTCCGCATGTGCTGATTGCCCCCCATGATGTGTGTGATCTTTGTGTCCGTGCTCTTTTTGATTCGGTGGGAAGGGATCGCACACCTCTTTCGCCGGCAGCTTGTGGATGTGCCGTGTGTGCAGCCTGCGAGTGTGTTCATGTTAAAGCGCTTCAATTTTGTTAAACGTTGGCAACAGCAACGTCAGCAGAAAAACTTCCGTGTGAATGATTTTTCCTTCCTTGTTTACCCCCCCCTTTTTTTTTTAAATGCCTGGATCTGCTCTGGCACAGGCTTGCTGTGTTTGCTGTCACTGTCTTGCTCGCCGAATCGCCTAGTCTGCGCCTGTGCTGCCTATGCCTCACTGAGCTTACTTTCCTGCAAAGTCCATTTCATGATCTTCCCCTGCGTGCATTGAATATGCTGCTCTCCTTTCTCCTTTGCTGCGAATGCTGTGGTTTGCATGACGACACCGACGTTGACGATGGCAACGACGATGATGGCAACGACGACGGCGACAATGGCGTGACGTTCAGAACGCGGAGTTGTTCACACTCACGTATGGAGCCATCGTGCGACAGCTGCTGACGGACCTTGAAGATGTGGACGAGGTCAACAGACAGCTGGAGGCCATGTATGTGTGCATGTTGCAGAGTAGCACCGGGCTGAATGGTTTGAGTGGCCAGGAGGTCACGGAAGAGGGTGTTTGGGGGGGGGGGGGGGGC
>SZWC01014231.1:39092-49299 GCA_023375785.1 Penium margaritaceum | reverse complement strand
ACTCAATTGTAGTATCAATAACAGTAGTGCACACTTGCGATACCCCACTTAGTCCCATGCCCAAGGACACACCCAGCGGAGTCGGTAGTGTCGGCTCCACTATGGACACTGGCGTTTCTGCCTCTGGCGTGATTGGCGGCACACCGGGCACGACGCGGGACAAATCCCCGCCGAGCCCTGGCTTGCTGGCGCGGGGTGTGCGTGAGCTGCACCAGCAGTAGGCCTAGCAGGCTGAACAGATGGCCAAGCAGATGGCTGATTCGTTCAAGTTGTTTTGGGACACAGTCCAACCACAGCAACAGAAACCTCAGCAATAGCAGCAGCCGTTGCAGTAGCCGCCGCCGCCGTAGTAGCAGAAGTAATAGCAATAGCAGCAGCGATAGCTGCAATAGTAGGAGCGTCAACAGAGGCTACTCTGTGATGCATTGCACAAGGGAAAGATGACTACCGAGACTGTGGTTGCAACCAATGTCGATGCAGCGTTAGGAGGGTTCGACGCCGATCCGTTTGACAACCTTCCAGAGTCGGACTCAAACGCCAGTGACGAGGAAGGCATGCTGTGCTTGCGCCTCGCATAGTTGGAAAAGCAACATCGAACTCGCTCAGCACGCAAAGCAGAACCAATCGGTGAAGGAGGCCCAAGCGACATGCCCGGGGCAACCACAAACCCAGCTTCCTCAGAGGACCAGATGCTACGCATGAGCCTGGGGCTGAGAGGAGATCTCCCGTCTTCGTCGCCAGGGAAAGCTTTCCCNCCTTCCATGCCTGCTTCTCTGCTTCCTCTTGCTCATCTTCCGCTGCACCCTCCAGCCCATCATAGGTGGTCATCCCAAGCCCAGCACCACTCATCGCGTGCCGGTCTGTGGGTTGTGCTTTGGCCAAACAATCCGCAAGCGTGTTGTTGGTCAGCACCAGCTGCCCCTTTTCAACCATGTCCCATGCGTAGTGATAACACACGGTTATGTGCTTCATCCTCTTGTGCTGTTTTGGGTTGTTGGTCAGCAAGATGGAGCCGGTGTTGTCCTCTTGCACCATCGTAGGCTCCTCCTATGGCATGCCCAGCTCCCCCAGCAACCTACAGAGCCACACCGCCTCATTGACCGCCTCGGCCAGCGTGATATACTCTACTTCCTTGTGGATGTGGGGACGTAGTCTTGCTTCTTGCTGCACCACAAGAAGCACCAGCAAGGAAGAACACGTAGACGGATGTGGACTTTCGCTTGTCCACATCACCTGCATATTTTGCATCAGTACATCAGATCAGACGTAAGGGGTCCATCCGCCCCTTGACGTCGAGCCTCAGGCGCACGTGCCGCATCGCCTGTAGGTAGCAGAGGATGCGCTTGTGTGCCTGCTATTGTGGTGTTTCTGAATCAGTCACGTACCTGCTAACTTGGCCCACCGCGCAGGCCAGGTCCGGTCGATTTGCCACCATGGCGTACATGAGGTTGCCCACCGCCAATTGGTAGGGCACCCCTGCCATGTCCTCTTGCTCTTCTTTTGTTTGTGGTGCCATTGCCGCACTCAGTTCATAGGTCATGGAAACAGGACTGCAGACTGGTTTCCAGCCCTCCATGCCGTACCGCTTCAACGACTCGGCCAGGTGTTTGGCCTGCTCCAACTCAAGCGTGCGTGCCCTCCGGTTTTTGATATTGCTCACCCCAAGGTAGAACTCGAGCTCCCCCATGTACGACGTTTGGAACCTTCTGTTGAGCTGCTCTTTTAGCTGCTGAAGGCTTGGCAGGTCTGACGAGTAAAATATCAGATCATCCACGTAGAGTGCAATGATCTAATGGAGGTTCTTGCTACCCCACACGTACACACTGTGATCCATCTCGTAGCGCTTGAAACCAAGTTGTGCCATGAAGCTGTCCATCTATTGGTACCAGCATCTTGATGATTTTCTTAAGCACATACAAGGACTTTCACAGCTTGCACACCTTTCCCTCCGGCACCTCCACCCCCTCTGGCACCTCCATGTAGATCTCTTTGTCTAGGATGCCATTGAGGAAGGCTGTCTTTACGTCTATTTGGTGTAGCTCCATATCCTTCCCGACTGCCACCGCATGGATGACCCAGATACTCGTAAACTTGGCAAGGGGAGCGAACGTCTCATCATAGTGCTTGTCCTTACGCTTTGTGTATCCCTTCGCCACCAGCCGTACCTTGTATCTGTCAACCACACCTTCCTTTGTGAACTTGTTCTTAAAGACCCACTTGGAGCCAATGACCTTGTCATCTTTCGACCTGTCAACTAGCTCCCACATGTCGTTTTCCGTGATGGACGCCAGCTCTTATTTGCTGGCTACGTCCCATTGATCCCCTTTGGGTTGCGCAAGCACCTCTTGCATGGTAATCAGCTTCATTGATACAGCCAACATACATCGTGTCATGCTGATCCATCGAACAGTGCTTGCGTCAAAGTAATTCCCCGCTTTCCGCTGCCTCCCACTGCGACACGGCAGTTTTGGTGGGGCATCGTCACTCTGTTGCGATCCCTCTTACTTTGTACGCTCCAGAGGATCATCAACCGGAGGGCTCCCCGAAGATCTCTCCTGCTCCGGTGAAACATCACCCAGACGGATGGCACATCCTGTGGATTTTTCACGGACGCCTGATGCGGGCTCCAGTGGGAATGCGCGCTTTGGCACATGGATCTCCTCATAAGCTTGATTGTCATCGGGTCTCTCTGTGTCAGCTGCCACTGCTGGTGCACCGTCACGCTCTAATGTCGCATCCTCAACTTTGGCATCCGCCGGCTCCTTCTCCAAGTCAAGGAGCTTGAACTTCTCCCCAGTCTTTGGACAGTTCATCATGCCCACATCGTTCCTAGCGATGTACCTCAGTTGCTCATCGAACTCAAAGTCTCGGCTTCAGATTACCTCCTCCTTGCACATGTCATATTGCCGGTATGTCTTATACGTGCTCTCATAGCCAAGGGAGAGATTTGACTTTGCCCACAGCTCTAGCTTACTATCGCAACGCTGCGTAGCCTACACCATCGCATGCGCCTTGTACGCGAACACTTTCAGGTGTACAACACTTGGCTTGCGCCCACTCCAAACCTCCTGTGTCATCTTCTAGCCGCTGTTATTCTTCAGCACCACTATTAGGATGAGATTGATGGTGAAGCTCGCCGTACGCACAGATTCCACCCGAAAGTTTCGTGACAATCCTGCATTCACCAACATGGTCCATACCATGTTCAGCAGCGTCTGGCTCGCCCGCTCTGTCACGCCATTTGACTAAGGTGAACACGGCATAACTTGTTTCCATGTTATGCCCTACTGCTTCATCCACCCGCTACAACCCACATACTCTCCGCCGTTGTTGGTGAGTAGTCCTCTGACCTACTACGACTCAGCCGGCCCGGCAACAACATAAGGGCCTCCGTGTTCTTTTTCGTGAAGGCCTCCTTCTACCCTTCCGCTTTTGTCACTTTGTCAAGGACTTCCGTTCCCTTCATGATCTCCAGCAGCCCCTTATGCGTAAGGTAGAGCTCAAAGTGCCACCTCCATAGGACCCAAAGCCTGGGCTGCACGCATACTTCTGGATGGACTACGTCTCCTTCTGCGCCATTGTACAGTCCTCCACTCTGGGACCTCAGAGTTTGACAGCGACGTCGTCCCCGACAACAATACCATCCGCTGCAAAAACCGTGAGAGATGTGTAGACAGGTCAGGGTGGTTGGCCCATAAGCATTTGTCATAAACTACGGCTGGGTGGTGGCAGTTCCAACGTGCCCCGACGGGTCTACACTTGTTCATTGCTTTCTTTCTTGTACGAATTCCGAGTCTAGGCGTGAGCTTTCTGATCATCGTAGCTCCCGCAATGTCAGCCGAAGCGCGGTACCCCAATCTAGCCGCTCACTCAGAGGCGCACACCATGTCGTCCACCGAGGCACCCACACACATCAAGGACCCATCAAAACACCTTTGAGGCACAGATCTCCCTACTTAGCGTGACGGTGCTCCTTGTACCATTGGGGCATGTTTTGATGAGTTAATCATCGAGTTTGGTTATGGAGATTGACGTGGTTCAAAAGCTGTCCACGGACCTGCAATTGGACTTTTGACTGTCCTCGAGCAGCAAACTGTACTACTGAGTTTCAGACGTCAAGCCAGGATACTGGCCAA
The DNA here is from genome assembly GCA_023375785.1 of Penium margaritaceum. Classification (NCBI taxonomy): domain Eukaryota; kingdom Viridiplantae; phylum Streptophyta; class Zygnematophyceae; order Desmidiales; family Peniaceae; genus Penium; species Penium margaritaceum. The sequence continues at coordinate 45,163 of SZWC01014231.1, read as the reverse complement.
GTCCCTCAGTGACAACCTGAACTATTGGATCTGGTGGATGTTATCCACAGGACGCCTCGGCAGTCTCCCCCACAAAATCCCCAGATGGACATTTGTTACTCGGTCCGGTCACCAGCAGTCGAGTCACGGCCGGCTCCCACACCCGCCGCACACCCCAACTTCGGAAACTCTTAGCTCCCTCGTTGCTTATCTAATTCTGGTGAAATAACTTCCACCAGATTCAATAACTCGTCAAATTTCAGGGGCAATCCTCTATTATTGAATCCAGCCAATCCTAGAGCTTCTAGATCCAAGTGAGAGGATTTTCCTCTCTTTGGCGGCTCGTCGGAACCTCCCGGCGCCAGACATGGGCATGCGTAGGGGCAAGTTTTTAACATCTACGTCTAAAGGTTCAGATGTTGTTATGTTTGAATGCCTGTGCATAATTTCATGGTCAAAAGAGTAGTTTTGGGACGGTTTTAGGACAAGTTGACATTGCTGCATGCGTCACTTGACGTGCACCGCGACATGTATTCATGTTGTGTGCTTGTCATTTGTCATTTGTCTCTACTTTACTAAGCTATTGGAGATTATGAGACTTTGCACATCTCCCTAGCCTAATCCTTGTCGTGTCCTGCAGCTGATTACTTGCTAGTGCGTCTGCTGATTGGACAATGTCGCCACATCAATGGCAGCAAGGGTAGGAAGCTTCGTTGTAGTTTCTCATGTTCATGGGCATCTTAATTACAGTCTAGTGAAATCAAGAAGTTGACCAAAAAATGCAAAAACACGTTACAGTTTGACCTAGTTGTTTCAAACCTTCTACAAGGTGGTCAAAGTGGTAAAATTTTTGAACAAAACAACAAAATTCTGGGCGGCTTGTCAAAAAATCCACATGTGATCAATGTAAATGTCCATAATTCATCCTCGTATTTGACCACAATCGTAATCCCGCTGCAACAGTGTTTTAAAGAATGACAAAAAAAATTGGCTTTGCGGTACCCATGTACCGCTGTACAGTTATTTCAAGGCAAGTCAGTAACCAAAGTGTTAACCGTGACCCGTAACCAAAGGTAGTTGCAAAGTATCCCGGCATAGCATGTGTACTGTGGTATGTAGTACAAGACATACTTTCAAACTAGGGGTATCAAGTTATGATAAAAAACAATGTAACTTCAAGACAATTTGATGTAAGTAACCCACCTTCACATCCTTTTTCTTTTATGAGTAATGCCAAAATTCAAATTTTCTGAGTATGAAAACAAGGATAAGTGTGAAAACATTACAAGTGCAAGATAGAATAGGCAAGAAAAATGGACAATGTCTTCACTCATTTTACGTACTCTTGACATCTACCACAATGGTGGTTGGTACTGGCTCATGGGGTACAAGCTGTACAAGCATATGCACACCACTATGGTCTCATCATCAAGACTGTCACAAAAGTCACACAAGAGGTGACGACCTCTGCTAAATTGTCTCTCATGATGTGCACTCGTCCATGTGATCGTGCAAAAATGATGTGCAAGGAGATCCATTGCTCCATTGGTCGCAACTTAGCATGCTTCTGCTCCCAAAGAGAGAGGCATCTTGCAACTCAATAATCTGTTATCCCACTCCCCTTTAAGCATGACATCCCGGTGCGTAAGGACACGTGGGTCAGTGCCAACTAACATACTTGCCATCAATCATCCAATTGACGGGTTGTAGATTTTGGTACAGATACCAGCTGTAATATAATGCATTTCATCCTTGCCAATTGATGAGATACTTGATAATATGGCATCCTCGTCTGAGTCCTAGGATTTCCTCAATTTTGTTCTCCAAGCCATTGTCTGCTTCCATCAGGGATGGCGGAGGTGTATCTTTGTTATTGATGCCCTCCATTAGATCACAGTAGAGTGTGAACTGGATTTTGTGTCACAACAAAGCCACAATTGAAGCTTGGTAACAATGGTTGTCTCCATCTCTACAATGCCAAAAAAAAATGTTTTCAAAAGTGTAGGTAGTTTGCCGTAAACCATATTAAAAGGATTTTTCTTGTAGCTGCGGAGTTTTGGAGTTATATGCGATCTCCAGGACTGACCTCCCAGTTAGTGCTAGGTGACTTGCACAGAGTTTGAAGCACTTGTTGAGCTTCAAATTGCTTCTCTCCGTCTTCCCATCATGTAAGTGACCGCTTGTTCTCCACCAATTTTGTCTTAAAGGAGAACGGCTGTGATTTCTTGATCAGACACGTTGGTGGCTATGTTGTTGACCATCGTAGGATCCACCCATAACAAGGCTGGCGCCTAGGTCAAAGCATTTCTTGAGGAATTTTTGGCTCCTTGTTTTCTTTCACCCCAATTCCACTCGGTAGTCTTACAGTTGAGATTGAATGGAGGTGCTGAGACTTTTGTGTTACCCTGCACAAATAGACAGCAATTAGCTTCAGGACCCCAAAAACAATTAGACATATTGGATGTTTTTCTATGACTGCCATCAGATTTTTTGGATCTATCATGATCTACCCACCGCAGATGATGTGGCCTAAAACTCAATCAAATGGTGATCAAAGTCACACTTTGAGATTTTTTGATAGAAAATCTCTGTGAGAAAACCTGAAGAAGACTTGGAGATGTACATTATACTCCTCCCATTCTCTATTCTTGCCACATTTTTCTTGTTTTATAAACTAGAAAAATTTCTGATGGTGTCCTTTGTGGGTGCAAGCATTGGTACAAGAAGATATATGAAAAAAATATTCAAGGAAAATCCAGGAAATGTTGTTCATTATTTCCATAAAAGTTGCCGGGGTATTCTTCAGTCCAAACGGCATGACCATGAACTCAAGGGTGTGTGTAAAGAGAGTGGAACATTGTCTTCTTGATGGCATTGTAATGTATGTATATCTACTGATAAACACTCTGCAAGTCAATCTTAGTGGAAGAGGACAACTCCTTGAGATCCTAAAAAATCTCATCTTCTCACGAAAGCGATAGGGGTTCTTCAAAGTGATGTCACTTTATACTCGACAGTCCACATGTATCCGTTTTTTTGGTCTTGTTTTCTAGAAAAAATATCCCCCCTTCATGTTGTGATATAGATGGGTGGATAAACCCCTGTAAAAGCATCTCATCCAGCAGACGTTTCAGCTCTATCAGCTCAAGGTTTCTATGTAGGGTCGTATCACATAGGGCTGTTTGATTGTCAGTTTGCTCTCCGGCTTCAAGTAAATGTGGTGGTCAGCACTTTGTTGCATAGTTAATAACCGATGAAACTATTGGGGTAGTTTTCAGAGATTTATCATTCATATCCCTTGATTATTGATGCAAAATCCTCCATTAAATCCAAAAACACTACTGGTTTTGAGGTATATGAGGCGGTTGAGTTTGGTGCATCAACTGTCACGATTGTTCCCTCATTGCCAAGTTCCACGTGGACTAGGCACGTGTGAGCTCCTCGTCGAAGATATCTTTTGGCCATATTGAGTGAGATGGATGTCAATTATTGTCCTCGTGTGGTTTCTACAGCATCCTATTACTTCCCGCAACCACGACCACATCATGGGTCACTTAATCAGAGGCACATGTCACTGCTTTTCCTCAATGATGACATAGACTGCACCTACTCAACGGTTCTACTTACAACTTGTTCAAGAACTCTCACGAGATAATAACTTTGTGTTCTCTTATAGAATAATCTATCTACACTGTTACATCCTATAGATCCACAACTCTCCGTTGGAGAAATTCACAAAGTAAATGAATATGAAGTTCTCTGTTGACCTTTTTTCCTTCAAAAACCCTTGATTTCGTCTCCAAACCTAGCTTCCAAACCATCTTGTTGCTGAAAGAACTATGGTGAGGCCTCCTATCTAACAACACTGGTGTTGATTTGCGACTTTCGCACCCTCTTGGTTGCATCTGCACCGGTTAATCGCCCTCGTACCCCTCCTTGAACTTTGCAATCTCATGAGACATCAAATGCCGTGTTGTAAGCCTTTCAGATGGTCAGTTGTCATACTTTTCTGATCAGACAGGAAACTCACTGTCTAATCCATCCTCTGCCATCTCCCCACCCCCTAGATGTTTTCTACAACTTGCCCCCCCTTTTTTTTCCTGATATTGAAGCTATTGATGGTTGCACAAAACATGGCCCAGGTTTCAGCAAGTCCACCAGATCCCTCGGTCGTATTGACGGTGCTGACATCCATTGGAGTAGAGTTCTTCGTTTACCGGGATTTTCCTATGCCATGGTAAGAATAATGACTCTGGTGTCGCCAGCTGCATATGATCATTGTAGCTGGCACTGCCAGTGAAGTCAGCTATTGTGATCAATCGTAGAACGTCGTCTCGGATGCCTAAAGATACGATTTCTTGCCATATGTTACACTTGATGCCATTGTTAGTAAAAAGGGAATTTGTCAGGGAAAACATCACTGATAGAGCTGCAAAAAATCCTTGGATTTGTGAATCTGTTTACAATACATCAAATCGTAATTCGGAGTCACGTATCCTGATCCAGGCCTGGATCTTGTTCGTGGATTTGGGAATCCACCAACAAATCCTTGGGATCAAGACAGAGGGAGTGGGGGAGGGGAATCAGGAGATTTTTGGTTCATGTCTGAATTGTGATCAGTGACAAAGAACTTCGTGAGTTTTGAATTCTTGGAAGTCTGAGGAGGAGGCGCCGCCGAATGACGGTGGCAAAGACTAGTACAATACGCTGCATGTGCCATGTCAGTGACCTGGCACAAGCATTATTTACGTGAGTCCATCTCACACTTGTTCTGTGAGAGTGTGGCAAGACTTTCTTGTTCGGAAGGAGTGCAAGATGGGCTCAAAGATTTGAACATGAAGAATGGGCATGAGTTGGGTGCTTGCACGCTTGTAACATCTTCACAATTGTGCGAGGACCTGAGCACCATACCAGTCAAGATAACGAATTGCCTGACAGTAGTCAGGGTCTTCCACTTTGTGCGAACTTGAGAGGCTTTGCATCCAGTCAGTCAGGCGTTAAACGTGACTGGAAGGATTGGCTTTAAGTTTGGAATGGTCAGATCAACAGGCGTGCGAGATAGCTCTTGATGAAAAACTGCCACTAGACGAAGATTGCTCCTGAAAATGGTACGAGTGGCACACCAAGACAGTGCTACACGTGATGCCATTATTGCTTTGGAACCATATTTTCTGTTTGCATTCTTTTGTAGGATGCCTTTCATTTCTTTCAGAAACATCACACGTGCTTCTTGTACCGCACCCAGAAGGAAATGCAATGCCTTGGCTAAAGTCAAGGCAACAATATTTCTTGGGATTCATCAGGATTCTTGAAACTGCACGGATTCGCGGATCTTGGATTAGGATCCGTGAATTCAGATCCAACAGTTCATTTTGACTCGTGAATCTGAATCCAGTCTGTTGTTTAAAGAACGGATTCAGTGTGCAGCCTTGGTCACTTCCAATTATTGTTTTGCAGGAACACAATGTGTATCCTGTCATGATGGAACGGTAACGTTGTCTTTGTAGCTTTAACTGTGCATTCAACTTCTCATAAAACTTTCCAATATTCTGAAGAAAAATATGCGGAAAGTAGTTCCAGCCCTCTGGTGGAGTCAGTGAGTCTTGCTATGTCAGGATGATCCGCTCCAAAAGGTAGAACTTCAGTTGTCTATGATGTTAGAGCATTCATGTGGGCCATTAATCTGGCTCTACCAATCCCCTGCTGTCATTGGATTTCCTTCAGATCGGACCACCAAATTAGTGTCGTGTCTAAAAAAATCAAGGACATGAAGTCAAACATCCTTTTGTAGTTGTTGACTTCAGCAGCGGTGATACATGCCTGCAAACTTGTCAGCACTATCCGGACGTATTGGTGGGATCAAACAGCTTGGAGAGTTTTAGCAGGATTTGATTTCAAGGGTTGGGTGTTTCTTCATTGCCACGGTGATCAAGTGCAGAAAATGGTTGTTGAGGATCTAGAATGCTAAAAATTTCTGATACAGAACGTCACCAACATGTGCCTATTGACCTGAGCCTCCTGCGACCATGCCAGGTGTCAACCCACTGGGTAGCGGCTAGGGGGGGAAGATGGGGGGGGGGGGGGGGGGGGGG